>CM056395.1:24667772-24732772 GCA_029718625.1 Synaphobranchus kaupii | reverse complement strand
TGGATGAGCCCTAGCATGGCAATTTGAAATGGTGAACCAAAGAACTTTCCTCGTAATCTTCACGTCAGCGATGTACATTGGTAATGGGATTTTGACATAACCACGCGTGCTATATTATGTCCGTTTTTCCAAATAAGACCTGTCTGTTTCCCACACCATCAAAAGCCTAGTTGGATTAGTATTGTAACTGTGATGCGTTGTGGTGGGGTTTTTCTTGTGAGATGCCTGCATCTCTCACCTGTAAATGAAATGTGAAAGTGTTTCGGCAGGCCATGCCGTGAATTCATGTTGGAAGATTTTTGAAATCTTTTTGAGCGCAAAAGGCGGTTATTCTTCGCGCTGAGCTGAACTTGATTGACATTCAGAACATCTCAGTGGAGAAAGGCAGCTTGTTTATAATGATTCTGACGCCATCTTGACATGTTACAGTTAATGAACTGTCCAATACAGATGAGTTCTTCATTCGAACTCAATTCACATTTGTCATGCTGACCTTTAAACCTCCTCTTCGTCGTCCTCCTCCTCACCTTCTTCAGCACAAAAGCTTTTAAGTTTTATCTGAATACATGCATATGTCATAAATATGCTCATTATTAATCACTGTGAACTGTAACAATCTTTTTTTTTTCCCCAAAGTAACTTGTCATAATGATTTCAGAGCCTCATTTTAAAAAACATGTCCTTAAGTTTAATTATTACATGAATGCACTTGTAAACAGCTGAAGTCTTCTGAAGTCAGTGGTTAAATAAACATAATCTTAAGTTAACACATTTATAAATTGTTACGTTTGTAAGCACTAGCCACTGAATCATAACAAAACATCTTAATGTATATTTTAAATGACTGACATCTTACGATTTTCAAAATATCTCCTTTAATATTTTTATTAATGATAGCATTTTCATTAATGAGCACATGCCCTATTAATAAATAATGAGCAGAATAAGCCAATTATCACTTTTTTTAACTTTCTTGTGATGCTATTTTTCTCTCATTATAAATTATGTATGTCATATTTCCCAAAGGAGGTTGTTGATGTTGGGTTTCTTAATATTGTTCATGTATTCAGTACAGTTTGAATGCCATACTGTCGTTCGCAAAGATATAAATCCATAACTGGCATTTTGCAGGACTTACTCTGGTCAGCAAGTTGGTTTATTTGAGAATTCATCAGTATAGCTACTGATATTTTAGTTACTTTGTGTGTATCAGTTCATAATTCTGTAGAATTTTTTAACTTCATTTTGAAGCACTTCTAAGTTGAACTTCCATCCCTTGACCATTGAAACAGTTTTTTTATGGTGTTAATTGGCTCCGACGAGGCAGTGTTAGTTCTTGCCTGCCTAAACTTTAATCCACTTTAATAAACTGTCATCCATTTTTTAGATGTCTCAGATAATTGGCATATCATTTGCTTCGCGGTGTTCTATCTGTATGTCTCAATCCCTCTGTGGAACAGCGACTGCATAGATAAAAATAAATCCGATAGTTGTTCTTTACTCACTCTTGAGAATGTTTAGAATTTGACACCTTCGTGCTGCGGAGCTTCAAGTACATTTGTTTGTATAAAAAAAAAATATATATATATAATTATATTTTAAAAAATCTGTTATTCACTGTCACCACATACAGCGGAGTAAATTTGATTGTTGGAAGATTGCCAAGAAGTCTGAAATGCAGTGATCTCATTTCTCTCAGAGCTGCTGTTGATTATTCTGAATGACCCCTCCCCCCCCTCTCTTCAAATGTCAACCAATCAACCCTAGTTATAGTACAGTGACTATATTTCAATATGTTCATAAATTGCAGTGGATTATGAATCATGGACATGAAGTGGTTATTTTAAGCCATTCAGTCGGTGGAAAGAAAAAAAAAAAGTATTAAAAATGTATACATAATCGGGGAAGAAGAGACAGGAATCCTAAAGTACTTCAAACAGATTTTCCTAAATGTTTTATTTCACCGCGGCGCTTGAGTGTCGCAGAGTGCCGTCAGGAAAGTCGCGGGAGAGGCCGAGGGTCCCGGGGCCCGAGCACAAAGCGCATTTTGATGAGAAAAATACCTCTGCGCGCATGACTTCCCATCGGCGTGCGGTTTTTTTTTCCCGCCCGGCCCGTCGCTACTCGTTAGACGGCTCTCCGGGGCGGGAAGCTCTCAGCAGCGCTGAAACGTCAGACCTCCTTTTCCTCAGCGCTGAAATAGGCCAAATCTGGCTCTGGCCTACATACAGGCCCTGTCGTGCCCAGGGGGCTTCTTCAGCTGTGGCTGTGGGAGATGGCCCAAAGGACTGTGGGAGTCCAACTGTCAGCCTCGCTCAGTGCTGTAATTAGGGCCTGCACAGGAAGCCATCAGTATAAATAGATCATCGCTTTTCCGTGCGATAATATTTTATTTTATTTCCTGTTCATTTCTACATTGGGGGGGAGGGGGGTGTGTTGAATAAATTAAAAAATTCAATTCACGTTTTTCTTTCATATCCATTTGCAAAAACGCGTGTCTTTGAAAGGTTCATACTGAAGCCACTTCACGTACGTGGACTAACGGGGAACAGGAGAAGCCTTGCTGGATATACGATGCAGATCGGTTGCTTGCTCAAGACCTACAGCATGGGATGGGGTGTTATTTGAAAAGCAAGGGAGAGCCTGAAGTCCAACCAATAGTGTGGTTCAGTGTAGACCCTGACCAATAGCATGGTTCAGTGTAGACTCTGACCAATAGCGTGGTTCAGTGTAGACCCTGAGCAATAGTATACCTCCAGGGCAATGAAAATGAATAACGGATCTTTATGTTGAAATATAATGGTAGCAATTTAGGCCTTATACCAACTCTTTCCTCCAGTCCCAGTATTATAAAATTAGTTACTGTACCCATCGAAGTTTTATATTATAGTGCCTTCCATTTGTCTCCGGGAAGTTCTCACGAATTTTGCGCTTGTAAATCCGGCTGTCGCAGGTGGGTTTGAGAAAATGACAGCGTTCTCTGGCATCGCACGGCCCCTCATTTTGCGAGTGGAGATAATCGGCCTGGACGTGCAGCCATGCTGTTGCCTCGGTTTGCCATGTCTCTAAATCTAACCGTTATTTCTGGCCCGTGTGGCGGATGCTCTGGAGGTTTTTTAGGCTGATTTTCAGACGGTAAATCAACAACGGAGCTTACACTTTTTTTTTTTTTCCTTTTTTGCCCTGGCCGGGTTTGCATCAGAACATCGATCTATGCCAGAATAAAAAGAAAGAAAACCCGTGCGGGATTGAGGGCATGTGCTCATACGTGTTCCTGCTTCCTTTCCTTTTTCGCTGTCTGCTTCGTAAAAAAAAAACAATCTCGGTTTCTCGGTAGCGCTTCGTGACACCCTTTCCCAGTCCACCGTCTCGGAGTCTCTGAAGTGCTCTGAACAACCGGACGCCGTCGCCGATTTCGGGTGTGGTCCGAGGAAAGCCAGTGTTGTCTCCCTTCCTGACCCCGATACCCTTTGGCTATAACGGTTTCGCAAGCTTTAAACACATTCATCCATTATGAGCTTCTTAGCTTTCGTCCGTACGCATTATCTGTTTCTTTTTTTTTTTTTTCCCTTTGCCCAGCTGGATGTATTCTCTGGAAAATGTGAGTGCCTTGCATTAAGGTGTAATGGCGGGACCTTGCCAAAGCAGGCCCATCTGTAAGCTTCTGGTAAGCAATCCTGCCCCACACTTAGCTCTGGCTTGGCCTAGCTCCCTGGATCTGGCATTTCCAATACTTCACTTAGACTCCTGATAGAATCCTGCTCATGTGCCTTGTTCACTGGACAAACTAAATTAAGTTGTTCCATCATGGTCAGAAAATTACACCCCCCACCCAAACTCCGAAAGTGGTTATGAGTGAAGCTTTGGAGGTATATTGATGTCACAGAGATGTAGGAATCCCATTTTTCAATAGCTCTTAACCCTGCTCATAAATCGTGCCAGACAGCCAAATAAGGACTTAGATAATGTTACGGATACCAGTGCAGATACTTGCCCTAGAACTTCATCAGTATTTGGTTTGTCGTTAAATATGACCGTTATTTATTGCCCCTTGTTCGTTTCACCATTATGGAGAATGTGTAGCCTCAGAAAATAATACATTGATAACCACATGAACCACAGTCAAAAGAACGGGGGATGTTCAAACATCAGTTCTTTCCTTCTTTTCTCAAACACACACACACACGGTTTAACTTTTCTACTACCAAAGGACCTTGTACTCTGCATTAATTTGCCAGTAAATGTTGAAGCAGGCCATAATTATGAACGGTTGTCCTCAGCTGTTCCTATTGTGGACCGTAGAGCCCCGTGAACGTCAGTGTTGCGGCGCGCTGTAGCTGCGGAATGCAGTGATGTGGTAGGAATCATAAAGAAAGCGCTGGAAGCACTCTCTGGAATCGGACATTGGGGTTTCCATGGCAACGCGGAATGGAAGTGAAATAGCTGAGCTTAAAGGCTTCCCGGGTTTCGTGTGTGTGTGTGTGGGTACGTGTGTGTGTGCATGTGTACATAATGTGTGTGTGTGTGCACGCGTGTCCGTGCGTGCCAGTGTGTATGCCGTTTGTGTTTAGTTCTGTGACTTATCGCGCGTTCACTGCGCTATTTCTCCCAGCTGCGATGACGTGATGAAAAGGAAGCCGGGCTGAACCGCTTCCTTCGCTCGCCGAGCCGCGCTCGCGTCCGCGTCACATCTTTGAGACGCTCTGGGGCCTTAACGCTAGCGTTCATCCCCCTGTGTGTCTGTGACAAACAGGACTCCATGCCTGGAAAAGCTGAGGCAAGGCTGTTTCTTCCCCCCTCGCTGGCTGGCTGTGTCGCCATTTTATCTGCTAGCGGATCTGAAATGTTCAGCGTGCAGCGTGCAGCCCTGCGCTGGTTTGTCAGCAAAACCGGGTTGGCTCACGGAGGTCACATGTTTACGTCCCCTGAGGAGGTTAAAGGTCACATGTTTGCGTCCCCCGAGGAGGTTAAAGCAATCAGTGAAATATACTGGAGATCATATTACTACAATGCTCTTATGGAAATTAGAAAATGTGGACCATGGTGTTTACACACACACACACACACACACACACACACACACACACACACACGCACACACGCACACAAGCGCACATGTATATGAATATGCACACGCACACATATACAGGTACACACATATGCATAAGCATAACCATACACTTTATTTTGATATTTAGCACACATGGACTGCAGAAAATCAGAAAACAACAAATGTTTATTTATTTATGAAGCATTATTAGGGGCAACAAATGAAGTGCCTGTTTTCTCCAGCACCATGATGATGATGATGGTGAAAATAATAATACTTTGGTCATTTATATAGCTTATGTGTGATATATTTTCGATTTGTACAGTACACTACTCCTTAACCACTGGTGAGTCATAGCAGTAAGTTGTAGAGTGTGTATAAACTGCTCCACCCCTGATGGATAGACTGACGGAGAGAGGTGGTGTCACACAGTTTTCCGGTGGCCCACAGACTGAAGATAGCAGTAGGGGTGGCCGTCTCGTCTTGGGTGATTACTGGGGTGTTGAACGACACGGTTTATCGGGCACCTTGGGGCCTTTGTGAGGTTTACACACCCGCTCCGATCCGCGTACCTTTTCTGCCTCGCCCTGGCGCCTAAATTACCTGGGCCGCCACCTCGGAATGTGTCATAAATCCTGTCCTGCGCTGAACGGACGGGCTGATAATGGGCCTTACCATGTCTTACCATGTGCCCACACCGTGAGCCTCCCCCCGCACTCTACTGAGAATGGTTTCTCCCAAGGTTTCTTCCTACATATCATCCAGGGAGTTTTTCCCTGCCACTGTCAGCTCTGCTTGGCTTTGCGGGGTAGGGGTTTAGGGTATACTGTGAAGCCTACTGTGGCATTTCTTTGTGAATTGCGTGATATAAAAATAAAACCCGTTTCATTGATTCATGGACTGATTGAATTTGATTGGATGCTCACTGGATTGGCCGATAATGCTCCCGTATGGAACGCAGCGTGTTGTGTGCGTCTGCGAGTCTTCTTCGACTAAATTCTCCATTGTTTTGTTTTGCGCTGCGTGAGGTAATTTTGTCCCCGCTGTATTGGTAGATTAGTTCACGGTCATACCCCCCCCCCCCCCCCCCCGCCCTCACATTCTCTCCTCTCCTCTCACGGGAATGGCTGCCACTGAAAAACCGTGGCGTCGGGTCGGGTTGCATCTGACGTTCAGGGGAAAGTCGTTTAATTACCCAGTTCGTTATCCGCGCACCCTGGGTTTTTGCATTGGGTACGGGGACGGGAAGAGAATTGTCCTGTGTGTCACTTTTTTTATTATTTCACACATCCTCTGGTGCTTTGAATGACAAAATGTGTTGTAATCCAAATATCAAAAATTATTTAAGACTGCTTTATTTTTACTTAATGTCCCTTGTGAAGTAGGTGGAGTTCAGCATAGTAGAATATATATATATATATATATATATATATATATATATATATACTGTGTTGCTGTATTGCTGCTATCTTGACCATGGCTCCCTCGAAAAAGAGATCCTGTAATCTCAATGGGACTCACCTGGTAAAATAAAGGTTAAATAAAATAAATATTGTTTGTGAGACTAAGGCCAGGTACCCATGTCCCCTAAAGGGGACAAAAAATTAATTGCTGGGTCTTAGGAGGATATGGTTGTGTGCTTGGATGAAAAAAGTCACAGTACAGGCAAGCAGTGCTCCGTCTACAGCACAGTTCAGTGTTTCCTGTTGCTATCAGGCTAGCGCTACTGCTGGCTAATTTTCGGAGCCATTTTTCATCCCTTTTTTCCCCCCGAACGCCCGGTTGTAGTCTTAGGGCCGTCCGCTCGCTGCAACAGCCTCCGCTAATTTGGGAGAGCGTAGACGAGCACGTTTCTCCTCCAGAGCATGTGCTGACAGCTGCTGCTTCTCTTCACTCTGCGGGCCACCAGCTGAGCCGCGCAATGAACCTGCGTCAGAGGGGTTAGGCTACAAACACAGCTGGCATGTGCGAGACCCCCCTTTGGCCAAAGGGGGCGCTGTTGCACCGTTGAGACGAGCCACGGCACTGCCGACTGAACCCCTGCCAGTCCAGGCTGATGTTACAATAATATACTGCCCTGGAGTGCTGCTGGCCGTGGTCATGACAGCCATGCCTGAGGATTTAAAAGCAAGGCCGAGTGCTTTAGCAGGACACACCTATAAGTAGCTGTCCTTCCAAAACCTGTGTGACCTTAGGCAGAACCAGAGAGCCCTTTGTCCTCTAATCGTGTCGCGCGACATTGTAACGTCTTCGCCGAAGGGTTCTTTGCTCCTCAACTTTGACGTTGACTAAGTGGGCTTTTCGTGGAAAGAAAGGCATTTATCATTTACCCATGATCCCCTTCTGATTATTTGTTTGAGTAGTCATCCGTCTTTCTTCTCCGTTGCCATCTGCTACACGCGTGCGCCTCAGTTATTCTTCACGACGGTCCTGATCCAGAACGTCTGGACCTCTCTTGGACCATAACCACCCCCCCCACACACACACACACACACACACACACATATTTTTTTCATCAATCATCATTAACGGAGAAAGCGACTCGGTGCCCTTTATTTCACAGAGCTGGCTTCATTCATCAGTGCACAAAGTGGCCCTTTCTTCTAAACAGGCCAGGAAATGTGTGTGTTTACCCCTTCAGCTGATTGCGTTGCTTTGGAATCGAGCCACGTCCCTACGGCCTACCACCTAACCGCCGTCCATGTTTCAGACCCCCAACTGTACCACACACGACTAGAAACGGTCCGCTTGTGTCATTAAACAACACGAGGCCCTTGTGTAACCAAAAATGAGGCGACCTCACGCGGCCAACTTTCTCCCTTCTTACCTCCGACAGTTAACGTTGAGGTCTTTCCGAAAAAGACTTCACTGTCTGATTTTCAAAAAGAACACTTGAATAAATAACTTCAAAAGCACATAATAAATGACTCTATTTTGTACATTCGTTCTACATGTACATGACGGGAGTTCACCTGATGTTATGTGAACACAATCAGGGACGTCAGTGGGGTTGCGCCGCTAGTATGCAGTACAGCGGAGCAGGGTTCGAGCGTGTGATTTTCTGTGTGATCAGACACACGGCACTTATGTGCCCCCGCCAGTTGAACAGAAGTGCTTGTGTAAGAGATTTCTTACCTTTTGTGACTTCTCAGACCATTGCAGAAATCAAATTGAATTCATTCCGTGATTGCCAGCCTTGTGTTCTCTAACAGGCTTATCTGTGAATGCTGGGTACTTTAGATTGAGAGACATGTCAATCACTGCTGTAGTTTTTTTGGTACTATTTTTTTTCTTTCCTTATGGAAAAAGCAGGAGTCTGAAAATACAGCTTAGCAAAATTTAACTGCTGAAAGAGGGAGAGGGACAGCGCTGACCAATCTGCTGGGGCACAGCTAAAGTGGTCACATAGATTTAAGGATTTTGTGTGCCAGTGTGGTCAAACAAAGCCACATATATATATATAAAAAGGGGATCATAGAACGGCAGCTGTGAGATATGATGTAGTTTATTCCCTGCTGGAAGTGCGTTGGGGCGTGACCCAGTGCAGAGACGGCTGGATATTGGATCGTCAGTCTCCCACCCTTATGTGCCTCTTGGGGACACACCCTAGGCTGATTTGGCGGTAAATGTGCGGGAAGTGACGGGTATCCGGTCTCCGGAATCCCGCGCGCCCTCAGCGCTGTCACATGGCGACAGAGCCTCCGATCTCCCGGATGGTTCTGGAAACGGGCCAGCGACGCGACGCGGGCTCTCTCTCTTTGCCTCTCGAAAGCGGCGTGTCACCCTCCGCTAAAATCACAAAAGAGGGGTCCCAGTGTTCGTTGTCGAGAGGCAAGTTTAGTTAAGTACGGTAAGTGGTCTTGATTCCTGGGTTTGTGGGGGGGTGGGTAGTTTTGTCTGGGACTCCTTTCAGGAGAGAACGCAGACACCTCTACTCTTGCCCCCCTGCCGTGCAGAAAAATGGCCTCCCTAATTAGCCGACGGCACAGATAAGGGAGCCGTATAAATCTCAGTCTCATTAAGAGACGCTCCGGTTCTTCGCCACGTTCCGTTCGATCTCTCGCGACGCCCGCGCCCCCGTTATTGTTTCGTCTGGGAAAGCGGTGGTTGCGCTTTGTGCCCGTGCGCCTCCCATCAAGGGCCCGAGGTCCGGCATCGTCGGCCTTCTGTCAGTAACCGGATCTGCCGGAGACGGCAAAAAGTGACTGATGAGCCACTTTAGAAGGACTGAATAATAATTTAAAAAAATATTTAAAAAATGATTAGCAGATTCTTGTGTAAGAGACACAGGCTAATATTAGCATTCGGATTATATTAGCATAGCAGGTTGACATTAAATGGCAAAGCCATGTAAACGTTGCAATTAGTATGCTAGAAATGTCTCACCTTTGGCTGTGGCTATGCAGGTACGCCGTTGGCATACCAAATGAAAAAGCCAAACAGCCTATGTTTAAATGTAATCACTTTGACAAGTCCAGTTTCAGTGCAACACAGGGAAGGAAATATCGAAACGGAACAGCATAGCACACGCTACTTTTAGTGTGGCTCTCACTTTAAAGGAGCTGGTCAATTATGTGAAAATTATTTGGTATGAAGAGCCTCACTGTTATAATCATAATAATAATAAAAATAATAATATGTAATTGTTGTCATGATTATATGTTTATTATATTTCACTGGCCTAATGCTGCAGGGGTTATTATTTGTTTTTTGTTGTCATGCCTGGTCAATCAACTAACGTGCATTTAACCGAGTCTGTGATCCCGCTGTCTTTTGGTAACTAACAATTGGACACATTTCAATTCAATTACGTTCCCAACGACTGGGAGGAGATCTTGATAATGGGTGTTATTCACCCTTGAGTGCATTGGACTACTGGTGTAGGTTATTGCCCTGGCCTCTGTACTGGAGATTAATGTGTGATTGGTTTCTGCACCCCCCGTGTCCACGTGGGTTTCCTCCGGGTACTCCGGTTTCCTCCCACAGTCCAAAGACATGCAGGTTAGGCTAATTGGAGACTCTAAATTGCCCGTAGGTATGAGTGTGTGAATGAATGGTGTATCTGCCCTGCGATGAATTGGCGACCTGTTCAGGGTGTATTCCTGCCACTCGCCCAATGCATGCTGGGATAGGCTCCACCCCGTGACCCTGACCAGGAATAAGCTGGTTACTTGTCCACACTTTGTGTGGAATTACTAGTATTTATTAACCAGGATTTATTTTTATTTATTGTTTTTTTTTTACTGTTTTCTTTCCAGTTGACAAAGCCTTATCATTTACTGCTATGATTTTTCGAAGGATGGAATTTAAAGGCCCAGTAATTTCAGTTGCTTAAAAAAAATGCTAATCGCTTACAGTGAGCAAAAAGATGAATATATGGTACTATAGTATATAATTATTATCCTAATGAAATAACAATGATCCTCAGGAAAAGCACTTAAAAAGGAAAAATAAGTATTTTAAAAATAAGTGTCAGGCAGACACTACTTCCTCGTTCATCTTCCGTCTTCCGCATTTCATTCTTCTTCTTTGTTTTTTTAAAATATCTGAGCATTTGTGTAGTCCTTGCTCACAGAAGATCACATTTAGTCTCAGTTTGCTGTTGATAGTATCTGTGTTCTCCCACAGATGCCCTCATCGATGTTTCTAATGGTATCAGTCAGGCTTTAATGGCAGTTATGACCACATACAGCTTTTGTATTTCAGTTTGTGCTTTCAACACTCTTATTCACACAACACAATGAGTTTGACAGTTAAAGCTGCAGTAGGCAAGTTTGAAAATATACAAGACAAAAAGACCTCCCTCCTAAGCCTCTCCCACCAAATGATGCTCCAGTGCATGCGTGCGGAGACAGGGAGGGGTTTATTCTACGGGGAGGATATTTTGCTTGTAGATATTTGCCCTGATTGGTCGCTACATAGCTAGCCCTGATTGGTTGTTTTTTGTAAGACCGGCTTGAGATTTTTTGACAGCCTAATACAGAGCCCAGGACACTCACAGAAACCGGATTTTTTCTCAAGAATTTTGCCAAAATTATATTTAAAAAAATCTTGCCTACTGCGCCTTTAATGAAATCAAGGACTAGGTAAGAACATATAAAAAAATTAAATAAAATATTTTCAAATTGAAGACAAAGTTTAATTGTTCTTAGATTGGACATCCGGTTTTCAGAAATAAAATGGCATGTTTTTTTCCTCTTACTCCAGCCACTGTAAACACAGGTAATGTGTTTTTGTAATGTTCTGACCCGCTAATGAGCACTTGAATTTGTTTTTCTAAAATAGCGGTATCTAATCTTACCCAAAAGGGGCTGGTGTGGGGGTGCAGGTTTTCGTTTTAGCCCAGCGCTCAGACACCCGATTCTACTTATCAAAGTCTTCTTGACTGAAGACCGTGATTAGTTAATTAGTTGAATCAGGTGCTGGGCTAAAACAAAAACCCTGCTCCCACACTGGACCTTTTCGGTTATGATTGGACACCCCTGTCCTAAAAGAATGAATGGTACGTCCTGTTGGAGACACCTGTGGAATGATAGCGTGAGACTGACTCATTTCTTCCACTTTTGGATTTTAGGTGTAATAATCGGACCCAGTGTGCAGTGGTGGCCGGTCCAGATGTTTTCCCTGACCCCTGCCCTGGGACATACAAATATCTGGAGGTCCAATATGAGTGCGTTCCATACAGTAAGTAGTATTTCCTCCCTCCTTTGCAAATAACAATGGAGAAGAACCGTGGAGTACCCTATTATTATTATGTATTTAAATGTATTTATAGCACGATCTTTAAAATCCATTCTGTAAAATTCTAAATGTATGGCTCGTTGCTATGAAAAGGGCCGTTGCTATGGACGTGCTTCCAGGGTGTTAACTATGTTAATAATGTCTGGGTTATTTTATATTTTGTGTTTCAAGGGCTGCGTGTGTCTGCATGCATGTGTGATCCTATATAAAATTTGGAATGCATATTAATATTTCTTAATGCTACCACAGTGTATGTTCACAAACATTGTTATGAGTGTGTGAGTGAACATTACTTAAATCATAAATAATAAATAAATGCATTTTCTGTAGGCTGTAGTCTTCACATGATTTGGTGAAAGAAAGGTGACGGGAGGCCAGTTCCCCAGTGTTTCAGGAACGGAGTTTCACCCAGTTCTGAAGGCTTTCTCTTTAGCCGATGGCCTTGAGTTTTTGCAATATCCGTTAAAAACGTAACCTCTTATAAATCATCCTATATGAGAGTGTCTGCTAAGCAAATTAAAAAAAAAATGATGAATACTTTATGCATTTTCTTGCTTAATAACATATTCCATTTAGCAAATATCTCCTAAGGTCTCTGAAAGGCTTAAGCCTTTGAGGAGTAGGTTTTTTCTTTGGAATTTTCTTTTCAAAAGTCAGTGTTCTAGAAGCCCATTGCTTTCCATTGCCAGTAGTGAGTGTTACATCAAGGCAAGAACATTCTAATCACATATCTGTGATCTTACACCATAGATGTTAATGATTTTGTGGTTGTAATTCAAATGTAAGACATTTGCAGGGTGGGCAGGATTCAGCATCCCTGCCCACACATTAGACTTGGACCAATGTTAATGATGAATGCAAGTATTACTTTTTCAACAAACCGAGCATGGTTATTTTCACTCACGTTTGTGATTAATGAACTCAACAAACTGTTGTTTTCTGAAGAAAAAATATAAATAAATAATCACACTTTCTGATTGTCTGTTCTGAAGCTTATACAAGGGCACCAAGCGTTGTGGAGTGGAGTCATTTGAAGAAAAGCACGTGCACTCTACTGTGAACCAAGACTGTAATTAAACACAACATACATAAAAGAGCTTGACATAACAACGTCTTTCCAACATGTTTAATTCATGAAATTAGTGGTATTTTAGTCAGCCCAACATTGTTCAAGGCCCCTTGACACGACCTGACCAAAACGTCACTCATCTTTCGAGTGAAAGCATTTGGAGAGAGGTCCTCGAGTGTGTCTTTGATCGAAACACTTGCACGTTTCTGGAGATAAATTTAATTCAACGGCATGTTCAATGAAAACATTTTTGGAGTAATCGGATTCTGGAATGTAAAGAAGTATTGCGTTCCAGAAGTATATCGGATTCTGGAATGTAAAGAAGTATTGCGTTCCAGAAGTATATCGGATTCTGGAATGCAAAGAAGTACCAGCCAGCGCTGACCTTGAAAAATTAAAATGGAGCAGAGGACTCTCAAAGACAAAAGCAGAGATACTGATAAACAGGAAGGAAGTGTGATGCCATAGGCAGGAACTAGCGAAGATAAATAAACACAAGTATGCCCACTAAGCGTGCAGCGTTTGCAAACGTGCAGTTTGCATTGGTTTAAATGTGATGTTTAAATGACGTTTTTGCCCGGAGACCGCCTCAGTCGGTTGCACCGTAATGGAATCTGTATTGTCAGCAACAGGATATTTGCACACTAAGTCAGAATATGTTGTGTGTATTCTTGTAAATAAAACAAGAAAATGTAGAATAATAGTGTAGAGATTAACCTGTGATTTTATGTATTATTGTTTAAAAAAAAGGAGAAGGAATGAATTTGCATAAAGTACAGAAATGAGAGACTAAGATAAATTAACTGGACTTGAGCAACAGTCTTAGACAAAATAAGTGTATTACTTTCTGATCCAACGATAGCAGCACATGGTCAATATTTTCTCTTCTAAATTTCCCCAATATTTTCTCAAACTAAAGCTTTTGTTTGACTTTACTCATAGCCAGCCTTTCCGGCGCCTTAGGCGAGATTGTGAGATTGGGGGGGATTATTGGTGGTAGGAGAATAATAGCAGAGTGGCGATGGGGTGGGCTGAGAGAGCGAACCACGGCGAGGATGAAAACGTGTGGAGTTCTTATTTTACATTCGTTTGGCGGCAAAACTACGAGGCGACTGCCCTGGTCGCCTATGCCTAGAACCGACCCTGCTCAAAAGCGGTTTGTGAACTTGGCAGGAAGGCGTGACATTTGCCTGAAAAGACAGCACAGAGGAATGGGCCAAACCTGCCGTATACTTCCACAAAAAGATGTTCCACCGAATAAGTGTTATTCAAAATTAGTATTTTGTACCACATCTACATTAGCATTTACTCTAGTGCCGGCTTTCATGCCAGCAAAAGGGGACATTATGTGCACTATTGGATAAAATTGCATCTCTATCATATAAGGCGCAACAAGATTGCCTTAGAAACATTCAATTATAGTTTATCATGACCGCTGATGGACGATATAGACAGGACATAGACTAGTAGATTGGATAATGTGAACGTGAATCCTTTTTACACCATTGGGAAGCATAACATGATATCTTTATATCGTTATGGCGCGATTGAGCTGCTTCAGAATTGGCAGTAGAACGGAAACAGAAGGCAGGGGGATGAAACTCATGTTTATTTGATTTTAAAATACCTTTTTCCTCCCCCTCCCCCCCGTCTTGGTTTCCGCATTAAAGTAAGGAAACGGTTGAAGCTGAACAAACTTTTAAAAAAAAAACAAGAAGAGAAGATGTCGACTGAGAGTGGAACGGCACAGGCCTGAAGGTTGTGCGATAATTGAATTCTTAGTTAAAGATGAAATGATTCTCGAAACGTGGTTTTGATTATTTTAATGCTAACCATTCATAATGTCTATATACAAATGTATCCCAGGGATTTATAGTGAGCATCGGTCTTCTTTCTTTTTTTAAAGGAGAGCGGACATTCTGCGGTCCTTGTGTATTTCTTCACTTTATTCTGACGGGGGGAAAGCAGTGGGGGTTAAAGAGAGAGATAGGGATCGCAGCACAAAAACGCCGAATGGCCATGAAGTGAACCCCGGCTTTGTATATGAAGTGAACCCCGGCTTTGTATATGAAGTGAACCCCGGCTTTGTATATGAAGTGAACCCCGGCTTTGTATATAGGCTTGGGAGTTGCCCTACGGACTGCACCATATTCACCACCTGCTAATGTTTTGTGGAAGGAAAGAATTGTTCCTCTGGTCTCGTGAGATCTTAAAACTGTGGAGAATTTGAAAAGCTATCTAATTATGCTGTGATGTAATTGACATTTACACAGCGGCTGCTGATTACTGGGGAAATAAGGGAACAGCTGGTTTATATAAATAATTTATAGTAAACATAATAAATAAAAATAGAAACGATGAAAGATTACCTCATGTTTTCGGCCGTGGACTGACAGGCTATGGATCTGAGAATGCCAAGTGGATCCTAATCTCCAGATTGACGCGGATATCATTGGAGATAAATAATAATAAAAAAGACACAAAAATATTTATCCCACAGGCAATGACATAATGGAGTGTATCAATCTTTAGAAAACCAAGCGATGCATTCAAAACTACCTCTAAAACATTGTTCCCTAGCTGTCCAAATCCATGCATATTTAGTGACACGTTCTTGAACCCTTTTCTGTGATCTGTGCTGCAGAGGGGTAAAGTTTATTTTTTTTAAAAATGCTCTTATTTGTTTGCATAAACACATAATTAATTTATGCAGCGGAATATTTTACCGGGACAATTCAGGTTAAGTACCTTGCTCAACCTGGCAAGAGAACACACAACCTTGGAGGTTGCAAGTTCCAGTTACCAGCTCCCTAACTATTATTCTGCACTTCCTACCATGTATAAAAGGAAAATGGGTTTATGTAAATGGCTCGCAGGATATCTTCTAAAATGAAACGAGCCGGTTCGTGACAGGGGCAGTTATTGTTCCACAGCAGCAATAAAGGAAGGCTCCTTAATTGCAGGTCCTTGAAGACCTACGTGCGGCTCACAGGTTATCAGGCTTGAAATAATAAGAACCCCAGCCACCTATCAAGATCGTCGTCGTCGCCCTGCCCCCGTTCGATCCCACTGACAAATTTCCTGCTGAGAATGACTTCATCAGTATTCCAGACAGGGATGTGCTCTTACAGGGTTTTACTGCTTCGGAATGATCTTAATACTTTTACGGATGTTCACTACATTTCGGCAGGGCTGGCCCTTCAGATGAAACCATGGCTACGCTGGAACAGTAAAATTGGAGCCAGAGGTGCAACTCGATTCACATCAAAATATAAAATGACTCATAGTCATGGGGCTGGCTCTCTTTTTTAAGCATTGCCCTTGCACTCCATTAAAAAAAAAAAAAACGAGATTGAAGTCCTTACTTAAATATTTTAGAAGTAAAGGACGGTGGAAGCAGGTGGGGAAAAAACACAATGATATTTCATCTCTATGCATGATGGTTTAATAGCGTTTTCTCGCCGAAATCGTGCATATCGTTATGTTTAAATGCCCTCCGCGTACGGTGAGGTGTGGTACTGTCCGTACAGTGGCTGTCTCTTCAGTTGCCTGTGAGGTTTGATTACTGCCGCCATTTTCTCAGCTGTGGTCCCTTCTCTGTCTGTTACTCTCTCTGCTTTCTTCCTGTCTGAATAAAGCAAAACAAAAAAAAAAGAAATACAAAAGGTGGGCGGTCTCGGTACGCTGCATTTATGATGGGCTTGTTGCTGACATTTGTTGAATGCAGACTTGCGGATGCGATTGAATAAAATGGCTGCCGTGTGCCACTTGTGGTTGTTATGGTGATATATCACTGGTGGTGGAGTTAGACTGTAATTTTTATAAGACCCTTATCCTCTCCCAAATTTCAAATGTCTAGTTGTGTCAGAGAGTGAGGTCTTCTTGAACCGTTAACTGAGTAGTTTTGCTTTGCCCCCATCGATATTGCGTCACTGCCTTGTACTATTTAAGAAAAGGGCCATCCTGGTGGAGAATGCTGGGTAAATGGTTTCGTCGTTAATCTTGTTCCTCTTTCTGAGTTTGATAATAATCCCAAAGCGTGATGGAGTCAAACGTGAAGAATGAAGCTATGTCACGGTGCGCTGGGGGCGGCAGTGTAGTATAATGGTTAAGGAACTAGCCTTGTAACTGAAAGGTTGCAGGTTCGATTCCCAGGTAGGACACTGCCGTTGTACCCTTGAGCAAGGTACTTAACCTGAATTTCTTCAGTATATATCCAGCTGTATAATTGGATAATATATGTAAAAGAAATGCTGAAAAAGTTGTAAGTCGCTCTGGATAAGAGCGTCTGCTAAATGCCTGTAATGTAATGTAATGTAATGTAATGCTGTCCTCAACAAACAATGTTGCATGTTCAGGCACTCCGATCATGGTGTGTAGACTTTAAGCAGTGTATCACTGCATTTATAATGATAAACAACATTGTCATTTACACACGCGCACACACACACACGCATACATACACACACACACACACACACACACACACACACACACACACACACACACACACACACACACACACACACACAAGCACACACAAACACATACATATCTCTGCAGCATAGAAGGTGACCTACTATTAAAATGTAGGGATTTAAATAATTTTTTCAGCTCAGTATAAAGTGGCCATCTTGGGCTGATTATAAACAATGACTAACCTGATTTGCCCGAGCGGCTTATAATGGCGATGTCATCATGTGACTGTCTCTGCTCCCGAGCCTTTGTAATCATTTCTATAGCGCTGTCTGTGTTCACGTGTAGGTTTTTTCCTCGGCGGTTAACGGCGCGTCCTTCGGAAACCCGGCCTCATTCGCGGCGTTAATTAATCAGGTCTCACCTAACATAAAGCACACAGCCGAGTTTTCCTGCTGGCTTGCATTTGAAAGCAGGCCCGAGTCAGGCAGTATCCTCGGAGTTATGACCTCTATTTGTTACTCAATGAATTTTTCATTATGACCTTATCTGAATCTGCTTCTCCAAATCCCCACATACATCCAATTTAAATTTTAAAACAAATTAAAAATACATATATATATATATATATGTTGTTGCCATGGAAAAGTATTCTGTCCTTGATTTAAGTGATTAATGCGGGTACAGTGCATAATTGCAGTGCGTTTTCTGTATTTTTTAGTCAGTTGTTTGTTTGTGTTTTGGCGACCACAGGCACAATGTCAGCTGCCAGCATGCTAGCACTGTGAAATATGCATGGAACAGACTCAAACCTAGCAAGCCCTGTGTATCACACAGCAGGATACTGTTGGAGGGCAAAAGAGACATTTTAGAGCTGTCCAAATGTATGCATATCCTGACCACTGATAAAATACACCCCCGTTTGCTTTTCGTTTGCTGTTCAACGGCTGTTTGGACAAATAAACACATTCACATGTGTGGGGGGAAAAAAAGCTTGATACTTTTTTTCCCCCTGGGGATTGACTGGCTAGTAGATCATTCTATTCATGTCCATTGCATGTTACGTGTAATAAACATGAATTAATAACTCTGTTATACTGTTGCCATTCATTCGTGGGTTTTGGTCGCCTGTGTACCTGTGTACCTGTGTGGCCAGTATGTCACCTGTATGACCAGTCAGTCTGTCACCTGTGTGAGCTGTTTGTGCTCAGAGTGTGATGTGCGTATGTGCCGTTATGCATATAGTGGTATTGTATCAGTATGTCATACATGACTGTATGTCACACATGGGTGTTCATTCTCCTGTCCAACATGCTTTTGTGTGGAAATGACAGTGGGACCCAAGCTCTGTAGCGCGCATTTCTGGCGGTAATTTAAGCCTGGCAGAGTGTGCCGGATGAGGGTGATGAGGGTGAGAGCCCTTCATCATTCACACTCCGCCGCTCCCCACTCGACGTGTCGTGTCAGTGTCAAGGCGTCGAGGACGGCGTTGCCGGAAATGGAGGTGCTGGAACAGATGGCGGATTTTAACATGAAACATCTGTCCCCTCTCCTCCCGCCCGCCCGCCCAAACTTTGCTTTGTGCGTAACTAATGCGAAGAGGCGGCGTGGCTCGATGGCTCGAAACCAGACGGTTGCAGGTTCACACCCAGCCAGGGGCACAGCTGCTGCTCCCTGGAGCAAAGTGCTTAACTTGACTGATTTAATAATTCAGCCACCTCTAAAAGTGGGAAATATTTTCAACGGAAGCTTTTCGAGCCTCTCTGGAAAAGGTAGTTTGGCCCTGCAAAGTAATGTACAAACAGTATCTCTAGGGAAAGAGAAACCAACAGACTTTGGAATTGGTATATATGTAAAATTATGGATTTGTAAATAACTTATTAAAGAGTTATTATTTATGATATGTTCTGGTGTGTTTTAACCAAGCATCCCAGTGATGAACACAGGGTTTGTATCTGTGGGGGATAAAGGGTTGAATGAGAATCGATAGTACAGGCAATCGGCACCTCAGAGTGAAAGATCCGCTGGTCAGTTGATGAATCAGCTGGCCTCTCTCTATTTTGAGGCACACCTAGTAAACCACAAATCTGTTAGGTATGACTGATTGTTTTTTTTTGTTTTTTTTTGGTTTGTCTTGGGCATTCAGATGATGATGTCAGAAACAGAAGCTGGGACTTCTGCATGTTGACCAATCAGACATTACCTTTGTAAAGATATATATTGTACTGTACGTCCAAACAAATGAACTTGTCATTTGCATGTTCATCAAATGAACTGAATACATATTACTGTATTATTGTACTTATTTTAGAGGAGTAATATTTCGTTATAGTCCGCATGTCATGCCATTTTATTTCAGCTTTCAAGAACAAGGCTGAAGCACTGATAAAAAAAAAGAAGATTGTTTTGGTGAATCTGTGACATAATCAGTAAACAATATGGCAGTTAAGTAATTAAAGGGAAAGATTTGATTTCACTTTTATTTTCACAGAATTTGTTGTAGTTGTAGAATTTGTTGTGATTTAGGCAAGAAATCTTAACATGCACAGATTCTCAAATCTGTTATCCAAAAAATAAACACCTTAGTGAGCTTATTCCACAAGGAAACGGCTGGAAAGCTTCCAAAAAAGAATACAGGATGACATTGAATATCGTTGAGAATCCCCTGGATCCAAACGGATTTGTTTTTTGATTGAAAATCCTTTTGTGGCATCTATGCCAGTTCACCGTCTCCGTTCCCATTCTGATGCCTTTGCCAGCTGAAATGTTTTATAGCAGAATGAATCGCTAATTACAAGGGAAGGGTATGATTATAAGTGTTTTATGAATTAGAACCCTTGTGGTGACCCGGGGCGTGTGAAAATGATTTTCTGAAATGCTATACTGGGAGTATCATTTATCCGGTTCCACTTTTTTTACACTCAAATTCATGACGTGAAATATTTTGGCCTTTAAGTACTAAGGCCGTCAGCCTAATTGGTAATACAACACCCCTGGGCGTATCATGTGGTTAACCGCGCTAGTCGCGGTCCTGGATTGTTGCGTTTATGTTAAGGGGCTCTGAAGACACATTGGGCACATCGATGCAGCATTCTTAAGACGTGTCCCGAGTTTATTTGAAATCGTAGAGGAATCTCGAAGTCTTTGAAAACCACGGCGCAATTAGCGAATGCAATCAGGTGCGCGGTACTTTTCTCCAGAGCTCCAAGTAGTCATTTTGCTCAAAATGTGTTTTTGTTTTACTTGGCTTTCTGTCGTCCCCTGCGATTGGTTGGCCGGGGTCCAGCTGTCTGCACCTGTCACAAGAGATCTTCCCCCCAATCACCGAAGCCGCAGGTTTTGGCTGTTGTTGTAGCTTAATGTGCCCAAGCCAGAGATTGCAGTGGTGCCCCCCTCCCTCCCCCTCCCGCATATCCTCAGGCGCACGCATTGGAGCCCTCTAATTTGAGTAATTATGTCATTAATTAAGGATGGGAAATCTATTCGCAATTTCCTCCTTGCAGATTTGAATAAAACGGGCTCCATTCAGTCGTGATTAGACGCTACTCTCTCCAGCTGTATGACATCATTCCCATTACTTCCCAGATGTGATGAAATATATGAATTATTAAACCCCCCCCCCCCACCCAGAACAACTACTGTACTTAATAGGGAGCTTCCCCTTGTTCATGTTTGCCTCATATGACCGTACAGCGTTCAGTGCATATTTGCTACTACTTGAAATTTGTGTGATAATGTTATAGAATTATTTGACGAACATCTCTTGAATGATTGAGAAAAGGTGGGGTTAAAGGTTATGCGGCTCAATGACGACACAGGGTACAGCTTACTTTTTCTGTAGTTACATATTTTGATGTTATAACATCTGTGGGTAATTCAGTGTTTTAATAACATTTCTGAAATGTTTCTGAATGAAGTGGACTAAATGTTACATATCTGTGACTAGAGGGGACGTGTCATTGTTCTTGTTCGCATTGCTGATTTCTCCGTCCAGTTTGACTTGCGGTGCGTTTGTAAGGCAAGTAAACGGTGCCGTTCATCTTGTGAAGTGCAGGTCCAGGCATAGCGGCATTCCTAAAAGGCTATGCGTCGCTGTTGATAAAGCAGTCTGTGCGTCCGCTCAACCGCTGCATTAATCCAGAGTTTCAGGCTGATTGAGATTTGGGGATACGCAGGGGTAACCCCATTACGACACAAAAGGGTTTGTATACACATATCATAGTGTGTCTTCAGGGGGGTCTGGGGGCATACTCCACCGTCAGAATTAAAAATAATAAAACTGATCACTCTGAAATGGCTAATTCTGATGACTTCTGAGAGTAGAAAATGACTTCATTCAACAATTACAAAATAAGCCTTAAACTAAAAAGTGTAAGTGATTGAAGACTTATACACTAATAACATAAAATAGCCATTGTGCTCAACATAGCTAGCTAGTTAATATTAGCCAACTAATCTCAGATCATGTAACAATAGAAATAAATTAAAAATAAACATTAAATAAGCAAATAACTACTGCTGTCTCCATAAGGCTGTCCTTTTCATTGTTATGTCTTCTCCGTCCATGTCCATGAAAAGTCACATTTCTAATGAGAAGACACATTAATTGAGACTGCGTGGACCAATCAAAAGTGACCTTGGTCATACCACGGATAGCTGATTTGATCTGGAGAAAGATATAGCAATTGGGATGGCATCCCAAGTTTAAGATGAAGATTAAGATACTGTATACTTTATTGACCCCGTGAGGTAATTTGTCCTCTGCCTTTGACCCGTCCTGACTGCTTAGGAGCAGTGGGCAGCCACAGTGCAGCGCCCGGGGACCAGCTCCAGTTCTGAGGCCAGTGCCTTGGTCAAGGGCAATGGCAGGGAGTATACCATGTCTTTGGGGCGGGAGGTAACCAGAGTATCTGGAGGAAACCCACGCAAACACGGGCAAAGCATGCAGACTCAAGCTTATTGTTGTAGCGAGCTACAAAATCTAATGAATATATTTAGATTTTGTCTCTGTATTTTTTTTAACATCCCTTTTATAGCTTTTATTTAAAAATATACCGATCCAAATCTTGCTGCCTGCTGTTTGGGTGTACGCACGCCAAGTGTCAGTGTCCTTCCATGCCCCGCGTGTTTGAACGCCTGCCTGCATGTAAAATTGCCTGCACTCATCATGCAATTAGAGCACATTTGGAGCACTCAGCGAGGTCCAATTTAGAACTGTTGAGAGGAGAGACTTTTGTGGCCCAATGTCTCTCCAAATAGTCGCTAATCTCTGTGTACCATCACGGAAGCCTTTCAGCGTTGTGACGAACAACGTCAACCCCCCCCCCCCCCCCCCTCAAGAAGAAAGAGAGATGATCCAGGATCAAGTTGTGCCATCTGATCCTTATGATTTTTCTCAAATATATATATGAAAGTGTTCACAGTTCACAGTGTTTTACTTCTTTAAAACATTACTGTTTTCTGCACTTTATCAAGAGGATGTTAAATTGTTGTAAGGCCAAAGACATCTCTTAGGGCCTGAATTACTAAGGCCTTTTAGCGGGTGCAAAACCTTTTAGCACACGCAAAACCAGTAACAAGACCACCGATTGGTCATGGTATTTGTTTTGCACCAATCTTCGGTTGCGTTATTAGTTTTGCATGTGCAAAAAGGTTTTGTACACGATAAAGGTCTTAGTAAATCAGGCTGTTAGTGTGTGTGTGTGTGTGTGTGTGTGTGTGTGTGTGTGTGTGTGTGTGTGTGTGTGTGTGTGTGTGTGTGTGTGTTTGTGTGCGTGCGTGTGTGTGCGTGTGTGTGTGTGTGTGTGTGCGTGCATCCGTGTGCTTACCATTATCTACTCTGACCAATCTTTTTCTCAGGTTACGAATGTGTGACCAGCTCAGTTTTAGCAGTATGACCATATCCATGGGTTGGTACAGGATGCATTATACCCAGCTGTGTGGAACTCATTCCCATCTGTCTCTGCTCTACGTAATGAAAGGTTGCAAGTTTACCAAAACGGCCAGAACTCCATATTTATCCACATGCATGTGCAAAGATCATCCTCAGACAGACTGACCAGATGTTTGATATATTTCCTTTTATTTTTTTATTTTTTGTAAATGTTGCTGGGAAGTTTGTCTGATGCCTATACATTCACTAAAACATTCAAAATAGTCCTGTACGAAGCAGGATGTTGCAGACCAGTTAAAGTGATTCATTACATTTCCGGTGTGTTCATTATGCCTTGTACAAACTGAATGGCATTTGTTTGACATTTCAATGTCTGTTTCCATTCCTTGTTTTTTCCCCATACTCGTCTTTCCCCAAACAATCCATTATTGTGCTTAGAATGATAACATTTTACAATAACATTATACAAATGTATTTTTGCCTCACTTTCTGTGCCTAAGCAGCCGTTAAGGCTGTGAGATTCAGTGAATTCCTGTCATAAATCACTTATTCTTCCAAACACTTTTATAGTGAACATTAGACTGTACCCCTCTCTCTCAGAATCTGAAACCGTCTACATTAAGGCCCATGTTCTGAATAAGCGCGTGTGTATTTGGGAATGACACATGGTTTTCCATTATTATCCAGGGAACAGCAGATGAACAGAACGCAGTACAAGCTGTCAGTGGGCATTCCTAGTCTTGTTGTTTGAATGGCCTATGTATAAATATGTCCTGAAGGTGGGCAGTTTTTAAAAGAATTCTGGGGAATAACCAGTGCTCCTTTATCAGATGACAGGACTTTTGTTGCACTCTGCAGTACAGTCTTCCCGGAGGAAGATGCTTGTGCCGCCGAGCTGTCCGTGTCCATCAGCTCTGGAAGAAACGTGTTTTTAAAATGTATTCATGATGCGCAAAGCCGTTCCGCTTGAGAGCCTCTCCATGCGGAAAGCCGCTCCGTCGGAATACCGGTCGATCGGAAAGCCGCTCCGTCGGATTGCCGTTCAGTCGGAATGCCCAAACGCTCGCCATTCTTCCTACCGCGCTGCGCCGCCTTGATAGAGCCACGACCGCAAGGTTACCGCGCAAATCACTAGGGCCGTGCGTCTTTATTGGATTTACACTCCGCAGCGCACACATTCTTATGCCCGTTTAGTGAGGACGGAGCGCTGCATTAGGGCTCCCAAATCTACATGCATATTTCATGAGGGCGTTTGATGCGGAATCGGGAGCGTTAATGTGCCTGTCTGCTGCTGCTGCTTCAGAACTCGGAATGAGGTGTCGGATGTTGTTCCGTGTTTAATGGCCGGAGTTGTTGACCGTAAGATGACTCACAGCGTACAGGAAGTTAAGAAAAAAAAACAAGGAAAAGAAGGAAAGGTGATCTTTGTACAGTAAGGCAATGTTTCTCAATAATTCTACTGTCTTTATGTGCTTCTAAGATCATTTTGATTTGGTTCAGTGTCATTCTTGCCCTAAATAACATCCCTTTAAATGAAGATATAATGTGTAAGTTATACTTTATTAACCCCGTGGGGTAATTTGTCCTCTGCATTTCACCCATCCTAACTGCTTAGGAGCAGTGGGCAGCCACAGTGCAGCGCCCGGGGACCAACTCCAGCTCTGAGGCCAGTGCCTTGGTCAAGGGCAATGGCAGGAGTTTACCTAACCTGACATACATGTGTTTGGTGTGGTGTCTGGAGGACCCGTACTGGGACTAGAGCCCAGAATCTCTTTCTCATGAGGCGAGGCGACCGTGCTAACCACTACACCACCGCTCACGTGGATAAAGAATACCTTCTTTACATATCCTCCCAATTTCCCTCAGAAAATAGTGTCACTGAAGTGCGATTGTCACTTATTGTGTGCATAGAATGTGTTTCTCACTTGTTTTCCTTTTACATGCACACACAGACACACACACACACACACACACACACACACATGCACACGCACCCACACACACACGCACACGCACACAAGTCTTCAACAGAAAAATAAGTGGGAGAGTGCTTTTGAGTGCTGAGTGTTGAATGTTGAGATGGTGGTGTGGCGGCTCATTTCTCTGGAAGTGAGAAGCTGTGGCATAATGAATGAAAAGGTGTTTTTGACATGGGGGTGGTCTCTGGTTAACAGCCCTAATGAGGGAAATGAGAAGCAGACTGATCTGATTACCCCCAGGGCCTGTGGGCGATGCCGCTCCCGTTCGTTCTGCTGAAAGACTCGCGGGATTTCAGAAGAACAGGAAGCGGACAGCAGAATATAGACCTGTCCGCGCCTCCTCCGCCCCTCCTCCACCCTTCCTACGCTCCTCCTCCACCCCTCTTCCACTGCTCCTCCACCCCTCCTCCTCCGCCCCTCCTCCTCCGCTCCTCCTCCACCGCTCCTCCTGTCACAGCTCATATTCTAAAATGTGGTGATTTTTTTTTGTGATAAACCCAAAGTTGGTGTGGTGATTTAAAAAAATCTATTTATTCATTTATTTTAACCCTTTAATTGGCAGGTTGACTGTGTGGTAGAGCGGGCAGTTAAGGGGATGAATTGTCCAAAACAAAATTCCAGCTTTAAAGCACAATTCCGTCTATTGCTCACAATTCCACCATTGTGTGGAATGGCGGAATTCTGTCCTGTAGCTTGAATTCTGTTTGATTTTTTAAATAAAAATTTAAAATGTAGGTTAAATTTGGGCTAAATCAACCGCTTGCTGTGTTTGGTTTAACCCTGTAACTGCCAGCACAACAGTTTGGCCGATCTTCCAGTGGGAACTTTCCTTTGCATCCTAATTACAGGTTGCGTGTTATGTAACCTCAGTCTTTTTCTTCAGCACTCACACCACCAGATATGATGTGCTGCACCTGCCCTTTTCAGGAAGGCTTCTTTGTATTTTGTTATTTTATTATTTTATCTCTTTCTCCATTTATGTTTATTTAGGTTTATGCAGTTTCCTCGTGTGATGGAATGACGATTTGACCTTTTTTTCCGCCAGGCTCTGATAAAATGTGATGTCATGTTGCCTGCGAGGGTCAGTATGATTCTTGGCAAGTTGTCGCATCATTAATAAATCCTTTTTCTTCTCTTTCTTTTTCTCTCCTCAATGCTTATCGTAGAAGTGGAACAAAAAGGTAATTCAATAAGTTAATCCAATAAACGGACCCACACACTCCTCTTTTATCCATGGTTATGTAAATACATGCTTTATCTGATAAAATATGGAATCCATTATCTGCTCTGACACACCACGCTAATCACCCCTCTGCCTTTTTGCTGCTGAGTTTGCGGTATTGCACGTGTTAACGGCCCACTGCTTCACTGTAATTCTACGGTGACTCTACCCACACATGGGAATGTCACGTGTGTCCGCTGAAAACCACTGCAAGGAGATATTACGGAGATTCTGGTCTGTTCCCAGTCAAATTATAAGGAAATTTGACCTTTGACCTTCATCAGACCTTTGATAAATTACATGAAACAATACTGGGGGGAAAAAACCAGACAATATTGCGTTTAAATTCACGTTTTATCTGAAAAATGCTGCAGGCTCTTTGATGCATTACAGGACAGAGATTGAAATTGTAGCACATTATGTAACCGATGTCAAACCCTGCCCCGAAGCACACCGGTACCTCTCCAGCAGACACGCACACCACGCCTCTTGTTTTGCCATCGTCATCGATATCTGTTGAGATGAGCAAGGTTTGAGATCATCAGTAAGCCCTCCTAGTAAAAGGCTGGCATTGTAAATGAGGACAATAAGCTAGAGGATGCTTGTAACCTTCAGGCTGTTATTGTTAGAGCTCGACGGACGGCGGCTGTGTGCTGTCCGTAAATTACGCACGGCGTTCAGTCATAGACCGCACCTGCACCTGCTCGTGCCCTCCCACATTCACAACTCGCTCACATTTCTGTTTTTGCCGCGTAAAGAAACTTTACGATGCGCTCGGCGCCTTGAATAACAAGTATGTATTTTTCCACACGCATAGTGCACTCAGCAGCAAAAATGTCCCAGTTGCTATGTGAAACCATGTTCTCCCAACCGAGCGACAGCCGCCAGTAAACTCACAATGAAATCCTTCATTTCGGTTTCCATAACGCTCGTGGTTCCTGCTAACGACCCTCTCTACCTCTTCCTCTTTGATCCAAGTTGCCTCTGCAAAGCTCATTCCAGTTCTCTCATCATCTCCCCACATTTAAAAGCTTCTCAGTTTTACCGGTTTAACAGTGGGGGCGGGGCCATTGTTTTGAAGGCCCTGTGATGGATCTATGAGGTCACGGGTTGAGTTTCCCTGGGGGGACACTGTAGTTGCATCTCAGAGCAAAGATATGCAGGCTTTTGTGAACCTGCCCTACGCAAGGGAGTTTTCCAAGTAAATCCATTACAATATTACTGACTCGCCATTTATACTGAATTGTTAGCATGCAGTAATGTGTGTGGCATGCCGAATAAAAAGAGAAAATAAATGTATATTTTATATATTTGCCCATACTACAGCAAATCCAGCCTCTCCCCCCGTCATTCGGTAATGCATTAGGAACTTTCACACATTTATTGAAGTTCCTGGAATCATAAATCTCATTGAGCTGGGAAGCAATTTCATTCCTCATTACTTTTTTGTATCAGATCAGACAGCCAGAGATGCCTTTGTCTCTTGCAGCGAATATGGATTGTCCCGTTCCTTGAATCCCCCGGACTAATAAAAGAATGCTGCTTCCCTTCATCTTAATCCTCGCATCACCGCATGCCGCGTGCGCAATTCCGTCTTTCATCCCGGAAAAGCGACGCCGGGATCTTCGGCGGCTTCCGGGCTTCATCCGATTTCCAAAAAGCCGCACCGATATTTACTAAACATAACGCTAAGCAATTAAGTAAAGCAAATTATGATGAGCTAATATTCAAGGGAAATGTACTATGTGCTATAATGGATGCTTGTGGGTGTGTACATCAGTGTCTGCATTGTTACTATGCAAACACTTTTTGTAATTATACAATTTTATTATCCTTTTGTTGAATTTGAATTTGAATTTGAATTTGTTGAATGGCAGTAGATGTTAGAAAATAGTTTGTGGGACATGTTTATTCATTGGAATTGAAAGGTGTAATCTCCCCTTGCTTTTTAAAACCATCCTGGTTTATTTCCTAATTATGTGCCTACTTTCAATCAGTAGTGGACAGTTTGGTATAGTGAATACCTCTGTTTCCGCAGAGGAAATCCCATACCCAAAATAAAATAGAAAATTAAATTGTGGGAATGGGAAAAAATATATAAAATAATCAAGGGATTGTCAATGTTCCTGCAACACAAATGACATGTCTGTCAGCATCATTTACAGTTATTTGCACAATGCAATTAGAATCTTAACCCACTACTTATTATACGACTTCATATGTGGAAATTCAATCATCGAAATGATGAATAACGTGCCGGCCCATAAAATATCAGCAATGGCATCAATGTGTATGACAGGAATCGTTGACCTTTAACCTGTTATGACACTTTTTTATTGTTATCACTTGACTCTTCAGTTTTCCTGTGTCCGGGTCTCCTGAGGGGCGTGTACCAGAGCGAACACCTTTTCGAATCGGACCACCAGTCGGGGGCCTGGTGTAAGGACCCGCTCCAGTCGTCCGACAAGATCTACTACATGCCCTGGACGCCGTACCGGACAGACACCCTCACCGAGTACTCGTCCAAAGAGGACTTCATCGCGGGGAGACCCACCACCACGTACAAGCTGCCGCACCGCGTGGACGGCACGGGCTTCGTGGTGTACGACGGCGCCCTCTTCTTCAACAAGGAGCGCACGCGCAACATCGTCAAGTTCGACCTACGCACGCGCATCAAGAGCGGCGAGGCCATCATCGCCAGCGCCAACTACCACGACACGTCGCCGTACCGCTGGGGCGGCAAGTCCGACATCGACCTGGCGGTGGACGAGAACGGCCTGTGGGTCATCTACGCCACGGAGCAGAACAACGGGCGGATGGTGATCAGCCAGCTGAACCCGTACACGCTGCGCATCGAGGGCACCTGGGACACCGCCTACGACAAGCGCTCCGCCTCCAACGCCTTCATGATCTGCGGCGTCCTCTACGTGGTCAAGACCGTCTACGAGGACGACGACAACGAGGCCACGGGCAACAAGATCGACTACGTCTACAACACGGACCAGAGCAAGGACAGCAACCTGGAGATACCCTTCCCCAACTCCTACCAGTACATCGCCGCAGTGGATTACAATCCCAGGGACAACCTGCTGTACGTCTGGAACAACTACCACGTGGTGATATACTCCCTGGATTTCGGAGCCATGGACAACAGGCTGGGTAAGTTCTCTGAATAGCCCGCGGAGATGCTTGTTGTGTTGAAGTATATTTTGTCCTCCCAGTCCAGCTTAAAGGGCACTGAGCTCTCGTGTCACATCAGTCATTAACCTTGAGAGTATGACAGGCGAATATCCTGTGCAGTCAACCTAAGGCTTTCTCTGTTTTTTTGTTCTCACATAGTGCCTGTTATTCCCATAATGGATTTGGTAATTCTTCATTAACGATCCCCTCTAAACAACATACAAGGATGATTAAAAAAATCCCGCAAAACTGTTAATGAGGATTTTTTGATGTCTCGTAAGTAGGTCAGCCATCGTGAGCGAACGATCATTGATCAAGCATGCGTGGATGAACGATGTAGATTAGTAACTTGAAAACCCTTGAAGGTGGGAATTGAGATTAATATATATGCATATTAATTTCGGAGGACTAAATTATTCGGTGGAGATTCTGATTTAGAGATTGTTGAGCAGAGAAAGTATGCAGCGTTGTGGGATACAGGCTAAAGCTTGAGGTAAATACAATATCATTACTGCATAGTTTCCCAGTTGCAATATAGTGGCCTATGAATTATGAAGTAACTGCAATTATGTTAAGTTTGAAGTTCTGTATATCTCTAATTATATTTAATTACAGCTTTCTTTATCACAAGAGAAAACACTCCCTTCTCTTATATATATATATATTTATATATATATATATGGATCATTTGTAGTTGAAGAAGGATCATGGATAAACAAGTGATGGTATTTTTCCTATATTCCTTTGTTAAAATTTTGACAGTTTTACTGTTAATCAACGGTAACCGGATTAAAATGTGTACTATGTATTTTCTAGGCCTAATCACTGGACTGCATAGAATTTTATGATTCACTGTGCATTTTTTAATGCCAACTAAAGGTCAGCTAGTCTCAGGCAGTATTTGATCTGTGTTTTTCTTTCTGATACATATCAGCCATAGTGCACGTTTTTTCCACAAGCCAAGTCACAGTGTTGGGAGAGAAACGTTTTTTTCTCTCCCTCTTTCTGCTCGAGTTTCCAAAGTTCTGGCGGCGGATTCGAGCCAGGCCTCGGCCCGAGACAACAGATGCTTCTGCCGCGCTTCCGCGGCGCTTTCTGGGCCTGGCGCTTCTTTTGTATCGACCGGGATAATTAACGGGAGGTCTTGTGCAAAGGGATCCCATCATTCATGTAGGTGTGATAGGAATTTAATCCAGGCTCCCAAGGATGAATGGAGAACTCCCAAGAGTCCCCAGCTATTTGCTGAATGTAATTGCTTCTCGTGCCTTTTAGCAACGAACACGGTCCGGTCCATTCTATATTAAATGACGGTCTATCAAGCCCTGCTTTTACATGCAATCAGGACTCACACTACAAGAAATTATCCAAAAGGGTATCAAGGAAACTTTGTTTTATCCGATTACCCCTGGCGTAATGGACTTCTCCCTTCTCCGGATCAATTGGTATTCAGTGTACTGACCTCCAAAGTGCTATTAAGGATAGACTGCTGACAAGGGGAGGGTAAATAAAAAAAATGTATGCCACTGCACTTGCCACTGTCTATAGAATCACACCAGGGATTAATTGGTGAAATTCCTGTTTGCGTTGCTTCTTCCTCAACACTACACGATACACAAGTCAGGTATTAGATTTATTTATTTATTTGACCTTTTCTCCTCACCTAAAAGCACACGGGGGTTTGTGTCGCAGAGAGCTACGGCACACTGGCGATTACGATACCGCGGAATCACGGACCGAGCTTGTGTCATTCGCGAGTGTTTGCTTTTGGGAACGGGGCGTGAGCCGATTGGCTGATGGCGCGCGGTGGCTCGCGGTAATGCAGACGAACGGGGGCGACGCCGTTCGTTCGGCGATTGGCCCTGGTGGTGTGCCGTCCCCCGACCTTGCCTGTTCACACATGGATTCATATTTTATGTAGAGTTACATGATGTACAGGTGACCAGATGTTACCACCTGTACCCCCCCCCCTCCCCCCCTCCCCTAGTTCCCCAAACGTAGCCAGCATCTCAGCTGCCTTCTCAATGTGCGCTAAAGATGCAGTGGACCAGGGGGACCTTTCTGGCTGTCGCGTATGTGTCCAACATCCGCAGGGCATTTCATTTTATCGCGTACGGCACCTGCAGCGACACACACACGGTTCTGTTCGCACCTGTCCGTGTGTCATCTTACCCCACCAGCGGAGCCGGGCCAGAGCCAGGCCGGAGCCGAGCCCGGCTCGACACGCGGGTCCTCCCTATTTGCTAAACCGCTGATTTTCAAGAGCGCCGACTACGGAGAGACAAATTGCATTCCTAACCAATGGGGCCTGGGTATTGGCCAGGGCACTTATCACATTCAGTGCTGTCTTACGGAGCCCATCAGATGTGTCATTGAAATGAACAGTGTGATGCCACTGCTATGCAAGTGTTTGTTTATTTATTTATAGGCCCTTATTTAACCGTGCAGGATGGTCAATTGAGAACATATTTCTCATTTAAAACGCAAACAGATGAGACATGAAAAATTAATTGAGACGTGCAAAATATCATGCGTTTGACTATATTTCGACTGACATTGTGGAGCTTATGATTATGAGTATCCGTCCTGTTATGGTAATCTGGCCGCATACGGATTCATTATATTTCAAAATGTATACTGAGTACAGGCAACATCGTTGGTGAATTAGTAATCTAGAGCCGTGCTCTGCATTGTATGCTACTGAAAATGTAACACGTTAATTTATATATTTTTATTCTTTTTTCTTCTCATTTCAGTGAATAATTGTGCTGATTAAATCTCAATGTTTTCCGCTGGATGAAAAAAAAAAAGACTAAAGAAATCTGAATGTCTTGCTACCGGCCATTTTTAATGAAACACTGAGGCTGTGTCTGAAGGCTGGAGAGTGTTTAACTTGTCACTGTATTGTTTAAAAGTGTAGTATAATGAAACAATAGTTAGGATTTGTTAGCCTACCTTCTTACCTTACTAATTCATGCATAAGTCAAACTAAATAATTCACCACGAGTGCCATTAGCAACAGTTTCACTGAGGTACTACTCTCTCGCTGCTCAAAGGGTGTGAGTATGAAACCCGAACTGCGGGAATTACATTTATTTCACTAATGCCTTTTTCCCGTAAGGCTACACATATTCCAACCAATTAGCAGTAAAACACCGCAAAAAAGTCCATTCAGGCCCCATGTATCAATGCTGGTGAAGTGGGAGAAGAACCTAAAATTAAAATATGCTAATAGTTGGCGCACACAGTTTTCCTGAACGGGGCAAACCAAGACGTCGGGGGTAGATTCATTCATTTTCTCCGCAACATCTGTATTTTACTGAAACATTTTGCAGTACATGTCTTCATATGGACCACAGCCCTGTTGCTGGGCTCCAAACGTATCCTTAGCTCCGATTCTAAATCTGCTCCCGACCCCAAGGATGACCTTAACCAAAAACCCAACCCCCCTCAAGGTAATTTCACGAGTCACACAGTCACACAGCTGTTTCGCGGTGCTTAGTGGGGACCTGGTGTGGTGCAGTGGTTGAGGGCCTTGGTGTGTAATTAGAGGATTGTACACTAGGTTCGATTTCTAGGTGGGGCGCTGACATTTTACCCCTTGAGCAATTAACTGTGACCTGAGCTGCTTCAATATGTACACAGTTGTATAAACAAGCATCTGAAATATAAGCCTGCTTGCCCTGTAAAGGGATGTCTTGCGATATCATTAAGATATTCAAAATAAATGCACATTATTTATTATGCAAATGTTGTTCTTATATTGTTCTTCTATCTTACAGTTATATAGCCTATGTATTACCATAATCAGGTATATGCTTAGTTTCTCTCCATCTTATGAAATATTTTGAAGCATAATAAGCATAAGTCAAGCCACCCCTATGGTGCACTGAATATTTACTTAACATGCTTAACATTTCACTTTAGCTTGCACTAAAAGGAAAATTAAAGGATACATTTTCCTGTGCGCCGGGATCTTTTGTCTGTGTTGGAAAAAAAATAATTAACTTCTATTTTCTAAAACGTCCTCTGACTTCATGGCTTTTCAAATTAACAGAGGTCACCTTTGATCTCCGATTGTCAAACTTAATTTTCTCAAGAAGTCAAGCGTGCAACCTCCATTTTCTTTTCTCAACTATAAAGTTGGTGATTGCAGGAGGGAGACGGTGACAAACGGGCAAGGAAGGGACAGATCTGTGCGATTAAGAGAAAGGCTGACAGAGAATCCAGACCGAACACCGCTGATTGCCACTGACTTCTCTCCTGCTTTTAAGGGCCATATTTTCTGTTCCATAAAACGGATCCAAACGTAACCGTACCATCCAAAGTTACAGTGATTGAACATATAGCCCAATCTCTCACATTTTGAAGGAATCATGATGCGTTTCAAATTACGGGGAATGAGTGGATGCATCACTTAATTATGGTGCATCAGTGAGTTCTGTCGAACTGGAAATAATTAATTTGACATTTTCGTCATGGCAAACTGAGCCATTTGGGTCATCATAAGATCAACCTATGAGTGCTGCACTACAATAGGATTTGCTCTGTATGTCTGAAATTGTACTCTGTATGTCTGAAATTGTTCAACCCTTTAAGAGTAGGTTTTTTGAAATGTTTTTTTTTTTTTCAAAATTCTAACTCAGTGTTCTAGAACTCAATTGCTTTCAATTACCAGTAGCGACTGTTACATCAGCATTAGAATGTTCAGTTAATAAGACCCTAATCACACATTTACATCTTAAAGGGTTTAAAAACGGATTATTCACTGCTGTGTAACGTTCTGCATGTAGCTCTCTGTCCTGGAAACAGAGGTTAGGAGAATTGGCGTCCAGGCGGACTTTCTGTCTCATGGTCTCTGTGTCACTGGTGGTCCATTCTTTAGGTAGCCATGCTGTAAGTAGACCCATTGGCAATATTGTTATTAATCCCAATCCCAATATTCTAACTATATGGTAATTACACTTAATATGCATTTACAGATTTTAAGTATAATATGTTTTATTTTTAAACTACATTTATGTAGGGTATTTATTTTTGGTTTTCATGTAACTTCTTAGAATTGCATCAAAAGTTCTGTTTTGTTTCAGGTCCAATATAGGATTTTGAAGCTAATTGGCTAGTTCATACAAAACCTAAAATTGTAAATATGCTGGCGTCTTAGGAAAGATATTTAAAAAAGTATTTTTGGCCATGGCGTCCTGACGAGCATAACCATATGTAGAACGGATCTTATATGGTGACAGCGTGACGTTATTGGAGAACGCCGCCCTCGTTGATATCGCTGTCATCAGCCCACATGTTACCGTTACCGCCTGGGGTGGAATCTACACCACCGTTTGGCTCGAGTCGTCCGGAGCGCCAAGTCATCGACCTCCGCAATGAAGTTGGACTGTTTTCTCTCGCTGAGTGACCCATCTCTGTCAACATGACTGGAGATTTGCTTAATTGAACGAGATTTGCTCTCTGCCCGATTCATTAGGACACCGCGGCCTTCCGTAAGGGCAAGTGATCCAGGCTGCCAACTCGGTCAGCGTTTGATTCGGTCTGTCTGGCGTAGCGGTGGCACAGCGTTGGCTACATTTCACGATTATAAACAACGTGAGCTTTGCATATGGAGGAGAGCCCTGTGTCTGCATGTTGCTCTGCCCTGCAGAGAGGAGAGGAGAGCAGAGCAGAGCAGAGGAGAAGAGAGGAGAGGAGAGGTGGTGTGGGTTGGTGGGGTGGCGGGGTATACCGCTATCCAGGAATGCAATTGCGAAGGCGGGAGCCGGGGGTGCCACCTGAGGTAATATTTGCGAGACTGAATATTGCTTCAGAATTTTTTGACCTGCCTCTTAAGGAGATGGAGAAGTGCATATTTAGTCTATTTCCAGATGTGTAACGTTGTCTTGAAACGTTTTCTCTGCACGTGCTCAAATCACACAAAAATACTATTGAACTATTTTCCTTTGTTATATATACGTATATATTGTTTGCAATAAACAATCAATCATTTTCCATATTACCCATTTGACCCCGTTCTACATGGGAAAACATGGCAGTGAAAATTACACACACCACTGTGACTCATCCAAGCCCATGTGAAGCTAGACCTGCCAGATGCTTGCCGTTTAAAAAATTTAAAAAAAGTCTTGTGTTGAAATAATAATTGGGTGGGGAAATGAAGGTACAATTAAATTTATAATTCCATAAATCAAAGTGTATATTCAAACGTCAGCGTGAAAGTATGCGCTCTAACCTGACCATTTTTAGGAACATGATTCTGGACGAGTTGTCAGGTTCTGCATGTGCCTGACGAGCCATGTTTAAGGTTTTCCTGATCTCACTGAATTAGGCTGCGAATTCAGCGCACTGTCCCTCGTGTTTTCCTCATTACGTTACACTGGCTCTGACAGCCAGCCTAAACAAGCTGTCCCGGCGCTTTTTACTTGCCGGAGACGGCGTTCCTTGCCGTTTCTTAGGTTACTCGCGTCGATCGCGGCTCTAAACCGAACAGAATGCCCCCTTTGAGGTTGTCTCGAGAGCTTTGGATATACCCCTGCATTGTAAACATTGTGTCCGGCCCCAGCGGGAAAGCTCCATTACCATTCAGGCAAAAACAGAGCTCAAAATGCTCCTCTCCACGGTGCACAATGGCGGCCATTGCAGGCAGTGCCTCTAGGTCGCCTTGGCCACTTTGTGGAGAGTCATGTGAACAAAGGGCAAAACATCCGCCCCTGGGTTTGCGTGAGATCAAAGAATCACACGCACGTGGCAACCCCCGAGGTTGCATCACAATTATCATAAACAGATATGTTTTGTCTTTTCTATATTTTTGAAGCATTATTATTATTAATATGTAACAATATGTATTTAAATACATTTTTTTAAATTTTATGTTCCTTATGTTGAATGCACTTCTGTGAGTTTGTATTCCCCCTTGAGGCCTTTTGCTTACTGGTAACGTTTCTTTTAACCAAACAACGGATGAAATTTCAGATTATTGCTGGTGGCTACAACTGAAGTTCCCTAACGGGAAAATAAAAGTTATTCTATTCTATTCTACAATCCTGGCAGTGAGGGTTCTCTCATAGAACATTGGCAGTTAAAGTTTGAATCCTTTCAAAGCCCCACATTTTACTTTTACCTTTGTATTCAGATCGTGACTTGGCATTTGAAAAGAGATTCAAAACCAATTTGTTACCATGTACTGATAAATTATTCAGTGTGGACATTTAAAGCAAGCAAACAAAAGGACCGTGGGTCAAAAGATCGGAATCCGACTGGTTATATCTAGATTAATTTGAGCTACCTGTGTCCAGATTCGGCATGCAGCTCACCTGGGTGGAGATGGCTCATAGGTTAGCAAGCTGTTCTCCGTGCAGAGTTACTGCATCACTAGTGGAAACCTTAACGGGACAATTATTACATATATATGCTGTATATACTTGTATATACGTATGTATTTATTATTTTGTTTAGATAACAGCCTATATTTAAATGTCTCGCAAACTTCCCTGCCTTGTCGGAGAAAAAGTTAATTAAATAAATAAGTAAATAAAATGTTTGGTTTGGTTTTTGTCAGCAGAAAATATCAGCCGCACCAGGTAGCCTGTCAGACCAAATTTGATTTATCAGCAGGGTTTGGATCCTAGCTGCGAGCCCTGATTCTCCCTAAAACTGTGCCCTGCCGGCTTTTTGACCCCCCACCCGCCACCCCCCCCAAAATGCAAGCGCTTTAGCGGGATGCCAGGAACAATGGCAGCTGGATGTGCAGGGGGCCAGCTGATGCAGCCGCCTCACGCATGACTTTGTTTGCGCAGACCGCGGTTCTTTAGGCACGTCTCACCTGGTGATCTGTGAACCCCATCACTGCCCCACCTGGTGCTGGGATATGACATGAGTAATTAATCACCAAACAGCGTAAGCTCCTTTCTTTACGAGTTCATTATGTCCGGAGATGTTGGTGCATTATTGATATATAATTGAAGCTTGGCCTGGCAGATTGAGGGAGGGACAGTCTCAGTTAACAAGTTAACAGTCCATTGGATGATTTTTATTAGAATTTTTTATTTATTTTTATGAATAAAATAGTTTTATCAGTCGTTCCATACAGTACATGAGTAGCTTCTGGCAGGTCAAAGGTCAAACAAACTTACATTATACAAGTAATTAATATCCTATCAGCACACGGTCCAAGCCAATCCAATCCCGTGGTAAATATTAGGTAGCGGTTAGCAGCATGGAAAATGGCTGAATTCCATTTGAATTACAAGTACATTGTTGATTGTATTTGGTATTTTCCTTCCCCACTACATTACTGTGGATATGAAAGAGGCTTTCTTATATTGTGAAGATTATGGACGATAATGCATACCATGTTTATGTTCATTACATTGCATTAGGGTAATAATTTCAGTATGTAGCCAGTACAAAGTTTTGAATTATTCATTATAAATGAACATTGTAGTCATAAAGTATACAGTTTGTGAATTCCCCGTAGTATCAAATTGTCCATAATGCTTTGATGATGCTTGGGTTTGGAAATCATATTTTCATTAGTGTTTTCTGTTCTTTTTTTCCCTTCCTTAACTTGAATATGATGTTGAATGATGTCTGCACTGTTCTTTGGAGTATGCTTGTTTTGTGCTCATTTATTTCCCCAGAAATAAACGACAAGGCAGTACAACGAATGCATTTAAAAAATAATGAGGTTCACCTAAAATGGAGTGAAGCCTTATGTAATTTTGTTGCAACACAGTGGGGAAGAAAGGGTAATTATGCCGGCATGTTCTTTGAAACGGCTTTAATCATTAGATTTTTTTTTGATGCGCAGACAGCATAATATGAAATAAGTTCTAATCTGGTATGTGCAGAAAAGATGGTAAACTTTTCTGTCAGTTTTTATTATTCGTTTTTAACAGGGATAAAGTGTATGTTGACCTACTTTTGTGTGACAGAGAAAACAACAGTCGTCAATGGGCCCTTGTAAAAAGGTCATTGCATCTTATTTTGCATACCTAGAAAAATAATTGAATTAATTAAAATAAATAAATAATACATGTTTCTATTTTAATCTCAACTATGCCTTATTGTACCATGCCACAGAAACATGTATTATAGGTAGATTTATGTAATCAAGCTGATTATAAAAACAAAAATACCAGTATATAAGAGAAGTCGATCAGCTATGAAGGCTGAACACTTGAAATTAGGACGTCCGTCTCCCTGAAAGCACACGAGCCAATCTGACCAGCTTAACGAGGGCCAGAAGCCGCAAATCTCCTCTTCACAGTCGATTAATTCCACTTCCTCTTTTCCACTTCCTCTTTTCCAATTCCTTTATATTTCCAACCCTTTATGCGGGGGGGGGGGGGGGGGGAAACTACCTTTCCTTTTTAAAGTATTTACAACTTTGACAGAAATAGAGATGGTTCACCTCACGATCAAATAATTCCGTTAAAATGGGTTTGGATTCAGTCCGCCCACCGAGGCATCATTTCACCAGCTGTGGCTGAGATGAGAAAATATTGTGAAAGAATGGAGGGGAAAGCAATACAGTGCCTCAGATACATTATTCAAATTGAAGGACTCAACAAAATGTGAGTGGACTGACTCCAGGCTTTAGTTATTCATATGCATAAGGGTCACTTCCACAAGGGCAACCTGGGAGAAAATCAACTGAACGTCCCTCATACTTTACCTCTCCTGCCGAGTTGCTTTAGGTTCTTCTTATTCTTCTTCTTCTTTTACTTCTTATTCTTCTTCTCCTTCTTCTACTTCTTCTTCTCCTCCTGCTCCTTCTCCTTCTTTTTTTTCTTTTTCTTTTTCTTCTCCTCACCTTATCCTTCTTCTTCTTCTTATTCCCCTTCTCCTTTTTCTTTTTCTTCTCCTTCTCCTCCTGCTTCTTCTTCTTCTTCTTCTTCTTCTTCTTCTTCTTCTTCTTCTCCTTCCTCCTTCCTTCTTCCTTCTTCCTGCTGCATTAAAAATATATGATGACCTCATCTATAGCCTGGAAGTGCTTTTACCCCTCCTATTATGTTGGAATTTTATGATGCCTTTTAAGTTTAAACCGAAACACAATTATTGTAAAAGAACAATTTTGTGCGTCGCTCTTATTGTCTCAAAATTGAGTAGCCTTTTATCCCTAACTTTTCACTTTAGAGCCGGAGGTAAGTGAAAGTTTGTGAAATTTAAAACCTGTAAGGGAAAATACCCAGAATCACCCATAAAAAATCAGAGATAAAGAATTAGTATATTTGTATATATAAAAAGGTTGTATATTTTTCTATGATTTATACAGCCTCAGAGCATGGGGTCGAAATGACCCCACACAACGCCCTATACCAATCACCTGCACTATATATGCACAGCAATACACCCTGAGGAAGACGCTGTGTGTCGAAACGTTGGTTACAATAAATTGTGTGAGCGTTATAGAGCGTGCGACTATCAGCATTTGCTAACCAATAAAATCAGCTCCTAAAAATATTGGCAAATCTTGCAATACTTTCTTCCACTCTGTTACATTAATTTATAATGTTGGCATTTCAAGTATATAATGGCTTGGGGCCTGTTCTGGTCTTGTTACAGAAATTAAGAGTGCAATGATCCAAATATCCCACACTTCTCACTGCCTAGTACAATATTACTGGCAGACGAATACCTCTTAGCTTAATTGAGTGACACTGACAAAACATTGCTGTTTTGTGACTTAATTATTGTGAAATGGCATTGTATTTGCATTGTGATATGTACACACCGAATGTGTTGTTAAATCCCACACATGGAACAGAGCATGTTTAACAAGAAGTTGCGGCTTAGAGAAGGGATAAGTTTAAGGAAAAACTAGAACCACATTTAGGAGCTCCCTGTCGGAATCCCCAGAGTTATTATGAAGTTATTAGGGTCAGTTAATGTAAAGTAGATCTGGGCTGGAAATAGAATATCATAGATTACCTCAAATGGGTGAAAATTGGGTTTTTATTTTGTCCCAGCCATTGTCTCATCGCTCTGGTTTTTTTTATATAAATAGATTGTACACTTGACGGGACTATGATTTCAGAATATGCCAGAACACATTGACCTTCTATGTCGGTTGTGATTGCATGCTGTCTGAAGTGTGCCGTCCTACGGCTGCGTAGTGTTCGACTGAAGGGTGCTAGAACAGCTCGCCGGAGGGAATGTCAAGTGCAGCTGCCCGCTCACATCATTTATACAGCCAAAGCGTTGCCTTCTAAAGGCCACATTGATAACGGCAAAAGACTAGTTCCGGAAAATGACAGACCCGAGTCCGGCGTGTTGATTTGCTCAAGTGTTGTTCGATTTAAAGTTTATCAGTAAAGCGTTTTTTTTTTTTTTTCTAAGAAGCATATGAAATGTTGAAGGGCAGTCATTGTGGCTGTACAATTCAGATTTCTTGTGAAGTACTCCTCCTTTTGTCTGGGCTGCGTGGGTCTGGCCTTGTGATTCTACGCCACCGCTGACCTTAGAATTCAAGTGTATTGCCTCTTACTGTTGCTTAGGCTAGTGCTTTCAGTAGGAAAAAGAAACTGATTGAAAAAAAAAAAAAGAAAAATTGAGATGATTCAGTTGCGATCATTTTGGATTCCATTGCGGTTGTATTTCTTCTGCGCTGCATACATCCCTGACAGACTGTATACAACCAAGGTCTACGTCATGTCGTAGCAACACAACGGTGCTGTCCTTGGTACATTGAGTTTGCATTTCTAGAAAAATACTGTAGTTAGAACTTAGTTGGTAGAACTTTGGCTTGTGTAGTTACCTGGCCATGATACGAGTCCAAATGGTGGCGAAATATGTTTTTTAGTTTCTCTGTGCTCCTCTGGGGTGATAATCCAGAATAGGGTATTTGTCGCTCTCCATTCACTTCTATAGGGCAGCTAAAACGGTCTCAAATTGACATTTATAGCACGAATGCGAATGTGAACGAAGCGGATTCTGTCAGTACAAACAACAACCAGTCCTTTTACGTATTTTTATTTGAAAATTAAATGGCCCTTTCCTGGCTTTTTCGTATTTTATTTGGAATGTAGATCCGGTAGGTAATTCATGCGCCAGAAACAGCGTTAATGCGCCGATGCGTCAAAACCCACTCATTGGTCCAAATTTCCACGGAAGCAAGCCTTCCTGGTCGTATCTATGGTAAACAAACCGACCTGCTGACATTTTGCTAGTCTTTTCTGGTAGCTTGCTAACAATATTGAAGAAAATAGTACTTTCATAAATAATTTTAATTACAAAAACAAAATGCGTACGAGGACTGGTTATTGTTTGTGTTGACAGAATCCGCTTCATTCACGTTCGTATACGTGCTAGGTGTAATTTTGAGACCATTTTAGCTGCCCTATAGAAGTGAAATATAACAAATACAAATACCCTATTGTGGATTATCACCCCAGGGGAGCACAGAGCAACTATGAACATATTTCAGCCCCATTTGGACTCATATCATGGCCAGGTAACTCCACAACCCAAAGTTCTACCAAAGTTCAGTTGTGCTTTCAGGAACAGTTTGGAGAAACAAGAGCACCACTCTATTGGCCCTGTGTTTTACCTGTTCACCTCCCAAACACAAACGCATAGTTTTCTAGACATGGAAAGCAGAGACAGTAAAGCGTGGTACTGTGGTTTGTTCATCTGGACAGGCCTATTTTGTGTGTAAAATGGTATCATATGCTTTAGGGACTCAAGGTAGGTTTATGCATATGTGCCAGACAGCAGACAAAAATTTATTTATTTATTAGAGATGGCTTATTAAAGTGGTCCTTAGAGAAAGGGTTTTAGCTTTCTCATTGTCTAGGATGATGTTTCAGGGGACAGAGGGATGCTCATTTCAGTGGTCTTGATTAGATTACAATTCGCAATATGAAGCTAACAAGGACCCATCACGGTTTATTTATTTATTTTTGGAATATGAATAAGGAAATCTGAGACTAGAGGAATGTATCATGTTTGGATGAACTGTGCAGTAATTATATTCTGACACAAATAATAGTTTAAAAAAAAACTATTGTGCTTCATTGTGTTTTTTTTTTTGTTTTTTTTTTAAATCCGTGAAGTAATTGTGCATATACAGTAGATAGATGTTTTTTTGTTTTTTTAACCCCATGACGTTATAGTTATGTTGGATTGGAAAAAGGTGCATGCAAAGTGTTATTTTTTTCCCATAAACATTCGCAGTTGCAGTTAAACGAGGCAGTGTGACTACTTTCCACAATGACAAGCACACAGGGTACTGTTCTGTAGGGTTTCTATTGTAAAATACAGCCAGAGCTCTCACTAATGGCGGCTGCTAGCCTGAAGCACCCTGGTTAATAACTCCAGGCCACAGCACAGTGGCGGTAAACAGTAATGTGAGTCACAGTGTGTGACTGCAAAGCCCCCCTTCCTTGGTGGGACGGGGCGCCAGCTATGTCCCGCTGCCCTGGACCCTCGGTTATAGTCAGCTTAAATAGGTCTGGCCTGGGCTTAAGTTCCCCTTGTTTTAGCTATAGGCGACAGCCTGGACTCATTGGCAAATTACTGACTGAGCTACTACCTTTACTGACAGTAATTAAACTTAGTAGAGCACAACGCACACACACGCACACACACACCCCCACACACGCACAATATAAATTTTTTTGTAACATGTTTTTGAGACCATGAGAAGCGCTGTTGAGAGAGACAGAAATGAAAGATGGACCATCTAGCCTGCTTGTTCTACTGACGTCCCATTGTTGTGGTTCTATAAGCAGTCTTATGAAGCCTGTGTTTATGTCTGTAAATAAATATGCAAAATTGCAGTTACAGAAGGTTAAATTGTGTTTTCCGCCTAGCGGTATCAAATATGTGAACAGGCCATGCTACCTAGTATGAAATAAGCACCAAACTGGATTTATATCTATTATATGTACTTTACACAAGACAACCACTCGCCTTGGCTGCGTACGGATCCGAATTTTATGCTTTCTTCCTGTCATTACCTTTTTTTGCTTCAAGGGGGGAATCCCCAAAATGCCAGGATGAAATATGGCGGCCACACCACATGGGATTGGGTTCCAATTTAAGAAAGGGGAGAGTGTAATTATATTCCCCTCACTCCCTCATTTAACCTCCCTTCCACCAAGGGTATAAAATGCGAAGCTTCCAGCAAGAAGGGAATCCCACAATGCAATGCTCCACACGGAAAAAAGTTGGCGGTCACGTTGGCGGCACTTGGGTAGCACGTCCTATATCGGTTGCGAGGGCCGTTCAGTTCCCTTTTGGTTTGTTTCTCGTCTATCTTCCCTTGCAGAGCACCTGTTAAGTTCGCTTGCTGCACGTTGAGAGTTTTGTCACAAGATCGCTCACTCGAAGGAAGAGAGCAAGGGAAGGGAACGTGTCAAATTGGATCCGAATGCAGCCCTTTCTGGCGCATTGGCCCAACCTACCAGCGGGTGGCCGAAGAGCTGCCTGCTCTTGGATAGGTCTGTGGAATGGTCCCCTGCCCATTTAAGGCACAGCTAAGACGGCTTTCTCCTGCTCCCTGTCCCACTGTGACACTCTCAGAAATAAAGATAAAGTTAGGCTACAGTGGAGGTACTTTTTTGTGGTTTAAGGAACAAATTTCCCAAATGTACCCTGAAAGTACAATAATGTTCTATTTGGGTACAAATAAGTACCCTTTACAAGCAAAAAAGGTACAAATCTATTATGTACTACTGGCTAGGGGTACAACTTTATGTACCTATAGGGTACCACCCCAGTGGCAAGTGTTTGTACCTTTCTAGTCACGTTTTTTTAGTGTATGACAGGCCAATGAAAGACACCATCAGCGTCAGCTCAGCCGTGAAAGAGTCTGTCCAGCTACCCGCATAGCATGGCGATGTTCTCCTTTTTCCCAGCGGCAAAGGAGATCCCTAAAATGACACTGAGCAAGTCAGACTATCAAAGAACCCGACGCACACACACACGCATACTGATCGACTGTGTTTGCCGGGATTTGTCAGAAATTGGTTTCAGTAGTCTCAAGGTTATAGTCATTTTATTGCTGCTGTAGATGCTGTCGCGTAGGGGAAAAAAAAGGTAATAAACTATGTCATTCCGAAGTCACTTAACGTCTGGGTATGGTGGCTTTTCCGTTTTTGATGTGACATCCCTCATGTCATCTCTGCGATGTAGTGCCACCTGACGCGAAACTGAGTCCGAATGAGAGAGCTTCGTACACATGCAGCGTGCAGCTTGCTTATTGCACTTAATCCTCCAATTAGTGTTAATACTACAGTGTTATGTTTCAGTTACTGCACCTAGTGCCTTTGGGGATAAATAGGGTGCTAATTCCTTCAGGTTAAAAACATTTTTTTTTAAAAGCATAGACCTTGTGGATTTTAATGAGCATAATTGGCCAAACTTGTTTCAGGCAAATCTTTTACTAGTCGACATAGGAAACTGTGGCTTGTGGCTCTAGTCTATGGATGAGCATAGCAAAAGGTTACAGTAGTTCAGTCAAACGGGAACATATCAGACCCATTCAAAGGCTCCCAATGAAAGACCGCCATTACCGTGTCTCTGTTTGGCTCCATTTCCCCTGGACGTACAGTGCATTCGCTTTTGCTCTGGCGAACATGTCGAGAAAAGGAACAGAAAGCGTGTTCTTGGGGGGGTTGGGCAGAGAGTTAAGGCTGCGGACGGTTGGGGGGGGGGGGGGGGGGGTGCAGGCGTTGTTTTAATGAGCCCAGCCGACGACATCGCGCGCGGATCCCGTTCCGCAGTCTCTCTACGCGGACCTCCCGTGTAACGGCGAGGGGGGGGGGGGGGGGTGTAATTACCCCCCCAGTACCCCAGGGCCACACCTCTGGAGGGGGTTGTTTACCAGTGAGCCGAGGACATTACAGGGATCCCCTTCTTTCTGTGATTTATTTCCCCATACTTCACCATCCCCTGTGTAATGCATCATATATATATACTGTATATATATATACATGGAGAAAAGGGCTGATCTGATTGCATTATAATGCAGGCAGGGGATGGGACAGAATTCAGAAATAATGACTCAATCCGGGGTACCCTTGGGGTACCACAAACAGTAGACCTATATAGTCCTCCGCTTTGAATAATTTATTCTCGCCGAGGAGCACATGGACAGAAAGCGGAGCCTAGATCTGTCGCGATATCTGCGGTGCGTAGTCACATATTTTCGGATCGGATCCTTTATTATTTTTTATTTTATTTTATTTCTCCCATATATAGCCCCATTTAGATATCCGTCCCTTTTGCAAGGGTGGCCTGGCCAAGAGAAGCGACAAGCTGTCAGTTTGGAACGTAAAACACCGTGCGTCAGAGCGCCATTGATTAAGACGATTACAAAGTCCGTTTTTAAGGTCTCCAGTATCCTCTTAAATTAATCCAAAGAGAAATACTCCATCTTAACATATTTCTGGGGCTGGTTCCATGACCATGGGGTATATTAACTAAAAGCCTTCTTTTCAAATTCTCTGGAAGGATGAGGTATATATATATACAGACCCTTTCCAAAAAATTTGAATATCATGGAAAAGTTGTTTAATTTCCATAATTCCATTCAAAAAGTTTAACTTTCATAGATTATAGATTCAGGGCCCACAATTTAAATGATTTCAAGTATTTATTTGTTTATTTTTACATAATTTGGGCTTCCAGCTCATAAAACCCACGAAAACAGGAATTCAAAAAATTAGAATACTGTGAAGAAATCAGCCCAAATTTTGCAGGGCATGAATGTTTTAAACTGAGTGTCACACACTAATCATCTACTAATCACAAAGCACCTGCACAGGTTTCCCCAGGTGTCATTAAATTGCTTCAGTTTGGTTCAATTGTCTCAGTTCGGTTCAATATGGGGAAGACTGCAGACATGACAACTGGCCAGAAGACCATCATTGATACCCTCCATAGGATGGGTAAGCCACAAAAGTTCATAGCTAAGGAGGCTGGCTGTTCACAGAGTGCTGTGTCCAAGCATATCAATGGAAAGTCTAGTGGAAGGGCAAAATGTGGCAGGAGAAGATGCACCAGCAAAAGAGATGACCGTGGGCTTCAGCGGATTATCAAACAGAGAAGATTCAAGAATCTGGCAGAGATCCAGAAAGAGTGGAATGAGGCGGGAGTCACAGCTTCAAAAACCACCACATTCAGACGCATCCGGGAGATGGGCTACAATTGTCGGGTTCCTCGGGTCAAGCCACATCTGAACCTGAGCCAACGTAGGAAGCATCTCCACTGGGCCAAGGAGAAGAAGGACTGGACTGTTGGCCAGTGGTCCAAGGTCCTCTTTTCCGATGAAAGTAAAGTGTGCCTTTCATTCGGGAATCAAGGTCCAAGGGTTTGGAGGAAGACGGTTGAGGAACAGAACCCAAGCTGCTTGAGGTCCAGTGTGAAATATCCACAGTCAGTCATGGGGTGCAATGTCCGGTGCAGGTGTTGGTAAACTCTGCTTTCTTAAATCCAAGGTCACCGCAACAGTCTACCAGAATGTTTTAGAGGACTTCATGATTCCTTCTGCTGAGGATCTGTACGGAGATGCAGATTTCATCTTCCAGCAGGACCTGGCCCCTGCCCATACCGCCAGAAGCACCAAAACCTGGTTTGATGCCCATGCCATCACAGTGCTTGACTGGCCAGCCAACTCGCCGGACCTAAACCCCATTGAGAATCTATGGGGTATTCTCAAGAGGAAAATGAGGGCCACCAGACCCAACAACAAAGAAGAGCTGACAGCAAGCATCAAGGAAATCTGGGCTTCCATAACTCCCAGGCAATGCCACAGGCTGATTGCCTCAATGCCACGTCGCATCGAGGCAGTGATTAAGGCAAAGGGATTCCCAACCAAGTATTGAAGATTGACATATCGTTTTGAAAGTACCATATTTTGATTGATTTGATGTGATCCTAATTTCTTTCTTTTTTTTCAGCAAAAACTGAGAAGTAAATGGTGATTTCTTCACAGTATTCTAATTTTTTGAATTCCTGTTTTCGTGGGTTTTATGAGCTGGAAGCCCAAATTATGTAAAAATAAACAAATAAATACTTGAAATCGTTTAAATTGTGGGCCCTGAATCTATAATCTATGAAAGTTTAACTTTTTGAATGGAATTATGGAAATTAAACTACTTTTCCATGATATTCTAATTTTTTGGAAAGGGTCTGTATATATATATATATATATATATATATATATATTTTTATATATATTTTTATATATATTTATCTCCATCCCACTGGTGTAAGCCCAGCCCTGTATACCTTGGTGTCAGTGTGTACTACCCATAGGTTCCTGGGAGTTTCCAGGCCTACTTGCATTTTGAGCAGGGAAGCATGCCACACTAATAATGGCCGACTGCTGACTAAAGGCATCCATAGAGACGTAATAACCTGGAACCCAGCCAGTAGGGAATGGTTGCTATGCACTCGCTGGTTGCTATGCACTCTCTGGTTGCTGTCGTTGAAATAAAGGGCAGATTAACAAAAAAATAAGTTTTTGGCAGAAGAGGCTTCAATTTGTCACTATTTTGCTTTGAAAACATTTCTGTGGAGGATTTCTGTTCGACCCGTCTTGCGATACAGGAAGTGTTGTTTTTGCCGTGTTGATACATTTGGAAAATTCTTTGTGAAGCAGATTTCTTTGCCCATTTCTGGACCAAAATAAGTTGGCTTGGAATTTTGTGATCATATGTAAGAGGAGCAGTGTTGCTTTGTCGCGCTGTTTAAACACCGTGTTTCATAGTTATCTTTGAGTGTCGTTCAAATGGTAAGAAAGCGAGGGAGAAACACAAACAGAGAATGATTTAAGGCTCACGATTCGAGAGTGGAGGAATAACAGACTAAATCAGGAAGCGTGACTATTTTTGATGCAAACACAATGCATATTGTTTGCTAGATTTATGGTGCCACGCCGGTGAACGAGAGCTGGCTTGATAAGGATTGTCTCAGAACACTTTTATTTTTATCGGAGTTAACTGAGGCACATGTTTGTATATGTATGACATTTCCTTGTGTCCCAGATCTATTTTCCCCACCCACAAAAAAAAAAAAATCACGATAAAAATAAAAAAGCGTGTTTTGACTGAGATGTTGACTTTAAGCCGCTAATTTGCTGTTCCTTCCTGGTTTGTTTTTCTGCATCGCTTTGTTTGGTCTCTCTGCCCTGAGCCATCAAGCCCCCCCTGTCCTCCTGTCGTCTTCAAACTCTTGACGTCCCCCTCTCGCCCAGTCCGACGGCAGCGCGGGGGTTTGGCCCGGGCTGACACCGCGCTGCTTCACGACGCCCTTGGAACAAAACTCATTTGGTTCCTTATTTCCAATCAGGAAGCACGCAAGCTTTGCGGCTCTGGTTGAAATGATTGATGATGATTTGTAGCAGGACGCTGGAGGGGCTGGACGGAGGCATAGCGTGCATCTGGAATCAAACTGTTCCCTCAGTGGTTAGGCAAACAGCGTCCACAGAGAGTACACTGTGGCAGTTTTCCCCCTTTTTTTGAGGGGGGAGAGAAAGGAACACTATTGTGCGTACAGTGTATATTTTAACAGTTTTAGAATAGACGGCTCATATTGATTTGTTAAGAGAACTATGAAACAAAGAGGCCTCACAAAGCCAGGGCTGCTGGGAAATGTGGTTTTTTGTGGGGGGCTGGTTTTCATCGGTATGTCTGGATTTCACGTTGCTGCAGCAGGGCACCAGTAGCCTATCTTGCACAAATGAAACCGTACAATCATTTGCCTTCTGCCAGTTTGAATAAATCCCACTTGAACTACTTCTGCTTTAACTGACAAGGGTCGTAAAAAAAATAAGCCCTTTTATGTTCATGACATGAAAGATATTTGCCTTCCAAAGCTATGTAAGCTGTATTTGAAAATATGAAGCAGGTTTGGCTATTTGGCTATCTCATCGCACAGTGTTTTTGTGCTCTATCTGCGTCCATATTTGGCCCTTTCTTGTGCTTTATTTTTTTACGCATGCCATTTATTCACCCGCTGTTTTGTTTGCCCTTCTATGCAGAATCGTCTTCGTCTGTTCAAGTGCGCCTGGACGCCACGACGACGAGACTGACGACCAGGCCGGGTCTCTTCACCACCTCCACCAGAGGGGCCCTAACCTCAACCCCCAGCCAGCGAGCCAGGAGCACCACCACCCTGTCGCCAGCAGAGGGCCACGTTCCGGCCATCTCCGCACGACCACCACCCTCCTCCCAGCTGCCCAACATAGCGGTAGATTACTGCAGCCCGTTAGAAGAGTCTGACGTCTTCTGGCCCAAAACGCACCAGGGTCACGTTGCTAGGCAGCCATGCCCTGCAGGAACAGTCGGTAAGAGAGCATTGTGTCACGTTTGTACCAGTCGGGTAGCATTAGTGAAAGGGAGAGGCAGGTGGCATAACCACAATCACTATTCTCAACCTTTTAACAGGTGTATCCTTGTTCTCTGGTTAATTCATATGAAATCTGTTGTATACATTTTTTAAAGACAAAACTGCAGACATGTAGTGACAGAATAACCATGGATTATTTTTTTATGTTTTTTTTTTTTGTTCTCTGGAAAATGCAGCCAGTGCGGGGGAAAAGATACGGGCAAAAAAAACAAGATAATCAGGAAGTTATTTATGTGGCAGTATAATACTTTAACCTCACTTGTTTCAGATAAACTGCTTGTGTAGAGCACAGGATGCATTTTACATTTAATTGTTTTGTGAACCGTTTGCATTTATTACATGCACGCAAATTAATTTCAGGGCTATATTCAGGTTACTAATGGCATTACTAATTGCGTTTATAACATAAGACGTGTAATTTCAGTGTTGTTTTGCTGGGGGCGGAGGGGAAGGTTATTTTTATTTTTGTGTACTGCGTAAGCATAAAAGAGAGGCTGCTACTTCCGTCCGTACAAAACAAATTTCGGTTCCCCTATTACGTCTGTTATAATTCGTGCCTTGGAGCCGATCTCAAACCGCCGTTGCATCTGAGGAGAAGCGGAGCACAATCATCGAACATTTTGAAAATAAACGCCAGCTGCTGAAGCTGAAGTGTCACAAGAACGTCACGCCGTGTTAGCGATGGCGAGTTTTGGACTCGGCGGGTGATTGTGGTCGCTAACCCGCTGCGGCGTCGTGGAAACAAAACGAGAGGACGCCGCGGTAGGATCGGCACCGACCGTTTATGACTCACAGAGAACGTGGGGGTGTGGGGGTGTGGGGGTGGGGTTAAGTGGCGAAAAATGCATTTGCCCTTGGGGTTGCGGAAGCAGATTTAATAGTGCTTCCTTTCATTGGACGCATCTAGAATCATAAATAAATGCATGCATCCGTACACAGACACATTGTCATTGAAATGGAGTGGGGAAAAAAACCAAAGCAAGCAGCAACAGTGCATTGTAAAAACAGACCTAATCCAGATTAAGGTTCATGTAATGGGTTGCTTGGCCTCGCCCCTCAGGCCCCTCAGCGACTGGAGCGTGGTCGGCACATCCACGCTGCGTACATGGGCCTCTCTGTGTCCTTATTAAGGAGTCAGAGCCCGGCCCCAAACCTCAGGGGGTGTATTAGCCGCGTGCTAACGTCCGCTCCGTTCCGTCCGTCCGTCTGTCTCTCCAGGGATCGCTACGTACGCGTGCACGGCGCAGGAAGTCTACTGGGATCCCCAAGGGCCGGACCTGAGCAACTGCACGTCGCCGTGGGTCAGCCACATCATGCAGAAGGTAAGCGTGCGTCTCGCGTGCTCAAGTCTCGGCTCAACTACGCCGTACACTTCTGCGCTACATTACATTACTGCCATTTAACAGACTCACACAGCTTTTACATAGTATCCATTTATACAGCTGGATATAGGTATACTCAAGCACTTCAGGTTAAGTGCCTTGTTCACGGCGGTGTCCTACCTGGGAATCTAACCAGTGGGTACGGAACTGGGCTTGTCAGCTAAAGGTCGCAGAGTACATTCACAGGTTGTTTCTATTTTTTTTTTCTTCTATTTTTCTCCATGTTGTGAAGATAAAGGGGTTGAACTCCACACAAGCGGACTGTAAAGCCAGGCCTAAGTCCAAGCTTGTCCGCTGCCAGAGCAGAACTCCACACAAGCGGACTGTAAAGCCAGGCCTAAGTCCAAGCTTGTCCGCTGCCAGAGCAGAACTCCACACAAGCGGTCTGTAAAGCCAGGCCTAAGTCCAAGCTTTTCTGTGGTCAGACTCAGAGCAGACCGGGTCCTCACATGAAGAGGGCAGACCATCCGAGAATTTTAATCCCAACTTGGACGGCGACACACTGCACAAGTGCCATGGTTAATCAAAAGACGCCTCACGTCATCCCGCTTTATGAATCATAAGCCATACGACAGCCTAACGGGGAACCGCTGGGTCGCATTGATCATGCGCTTCCTTTTTTTTTTTCTCCCCAAAATTCTTGCGCCGGTCACAAATCTCAGCCCATTAGGTGAATTGGATTTTTTTTTTTTAGCTTAAGGGCAGAAAGAAATACTTGAGAGTAATGTGCTCTTTGTGAGCGGCTGAAATACAATCAAGGCCTTGGGAGGGAGGAAGAGAAAGGGAGCACCCATATGGTTTTTTCTTTTTTTTTTTTTTACATTTTCCAAAAATGAGAGAGATGCTCTTCCCTAGCTGCATTTAGTCAAATGTTTTTTTAAAAACAGGCCGTCTCGTAAGCCCTTCTGCTCTTGGGTGATGAGAGCTGAAACCGATCTCTTTGGGGATGCATTAGGGTCTCCAAACAAAGGCGCCAAACAACATCTTGCCGGGAGTGGGCGTTCGTATCGCCTTCTGCGGTACCTGTAATCCTGTGCTACTTAATGCAAGTCATTGAGTCTGGAGCCACATCATCATTGTACAATGCATGCAGTACTATTGTACAGCTATTGTAGCAACTCATTTGATGGACAAAAGTGAGTTCTTTTGAAGGTGCATTTGCATGTTGATGTATAACGCAATGTCTGCATGTAAAATGTGTGGGTTTCCACCGTGTAGCATGACAGAGCCGTGTAGCATGACAGAGTCGTGTAGCTCTGAGTTTGGTTGCCTTGGTAACTTGTCAGAAGGAAGCATATTTTTTTAAAATCTCTCATTGTGTGCCGTTGCAGTCCTGGAAGACAATGATCACTTTCATCTGATTAGATTTTGTTTGGTGGAAGAGCTGTTTTACAATCCTTAATAATTCAGACTCCTCTAAGAAAGGCAGTCCCCGGCGCATCAATCAAATGTGAGCTTGTTTGTGAAGATTTGTGTGTTAATTAGCGTGCCCATTAATCAAGCTCGTGCATCAGTCGATTTAGACCTGAAGATCACGGGTAAAGGATATCTCTAAGCAGGAAGCATCATTACCCATCTGCAATCAGGGCAAGTGCTTAAATTTGCATTAAGTGTTGTGAAGGCACCTGTATGTTTAAATGGTTTTGGGCTGAATTTCAAAATTCGCACGCTGATATTCGTCACGCAGACCGTGTTGGAGCCAGTAGCTGGAGTTCCATGTTCAGATATCACAATGTGGCTCACCTGTGGCTGCGTGCGAGAACAGCTAAAATAACGGCAGGTACTACGAATAAATATGTATTCACGGTGCTGATCGATTTTCATGCCATTTTGATTTGCAACCTCAATAAACAAAGAGCACAACTCAAGTTTAATCTCAAGCACAAGCAACAGACTTACATGCTAATGGCAGACATGATAAACGCGGTATCCCCAGTGAAAATAATTCTCCTGGAACATTAATTTATGAACCTTTATTTTCGCAGGTGGGACCCACTGAGACTGAAATCTCTTTTCCAGGGGGGCCCTGCGGCAATACAAAGTTAAAAGCAATAAAAAATTTAAAAGTGAAGTATAACACATAAAACTTACATACATACCATACATACACATACAAACATTTTCCCATATTTCAACCACTAACTCTTTAAAAATCTTATAAGACATCAGAGAAGATAATTTAGTCGCATCTTGGAATTAAATCCATATAAGGGCTGCTGAAACACTAAAAGCAGCTTTGCCCCATTCAGTCTTATATATGGAAGGAAGCTAAGGAAGCTAAGACAAGAGATAGATGAACAACAGCACTGTTACCACGTTGCTTTTGCGCTTTTATTTTTATCTGTATCCTTCCTCTGAAAGTTACTTCCTTGCCAAGGCTTTTATGGGCGAATTATGTGTTGCCCTTGTGGGGCTGCTGACCACAGTTCGCACTTGTATGATCCAGCCTTGATCCCGGACCATGGGGCCCATCCACGCTCTGGACCGACACCTTAAGAGGATTGTTAGGGCCCGCCCCTGACGAGTCACAACATAAAGTACGAAAAACACGATATTTACAAAAGAGATTAATTTATTAACAAAAAGGAATAGTTATATTGACAAACAGAACCACGGGCAGTGTGGAACCCCGATGGTTGCAGCGTAGTGAACTCTCTCGGCCATCATGGGGCTCCTTATCAAGGGGTTTTGACAGGTTCATGCCAATCCTAAAATCAACAGAGGAGAACAAAACACAAAAGGAATCACAAAATCAGACATATGCCACTAGGCCAGGGCTCCTCATTCTTATCCAATAAGGGCCGGTGTGGGGGCAGGGCTCCTCATTCTTATCCAATAAGGGCCGGTGTGGGGGCAGGGCTCCTCATTCTTATCCAATAAGGGCCGGTGTGGGTGCAGGGCTTCTCATTCTTATCCAATAAGGGCTGGTGTGGGTGCAAGGCTCCTCATTCTTATCCAATAAGGGCCGGTGTGGGTGCAGGGCTCCTCATTCTTATCCAATAAGGACCGGTGAGGGTGCAGGCTTTTGTTCCAACCAAGCAGTTACACACCTGATTCTACTTATCAAGGTCCTTAGCAAAGATTCTAGTGGTTGATTAGTAGAATCAGGTGTGTAACTGCTTGGTTGGAACAAAAGCCTGCACAAACACCGGCCCTTTCTGGATAAGATTGAGGACCCCCAGCACCCACACCGGCCCTTTCTGGATAAGATTGAGGACCCCCTGCACTAGGGGCACCAGGTAGAGGGCTGGGGACCTAAAAAGGAGGAGCCACCCTGCAGTCCCCATGCATCTGTTTCTCAGTGACAGCCTGTCTCTGGTCTCTTTGCAAACTGTTCAGTGTTGCGTCGGTTCTTTATGTCAAACACACGGTTGACTTACCCACATTGTATAATTAAGAAATGGTGCTAAAGCACGGCCCTTTGTCTAATTATAATGGTATTTGCAATGTTTTATCAATGTAAAAGCGTGACTCATTTCTTTTTAGCGCTCACGTTAGTGATAATATGGAGCTTGACAGGACGCAGTTGCGAGTGTTTCTTCCTGTTTCTTTAGAAATTAAACGAGTGTTAACATGACTAACTCGGTGTAACATGAGCCTCTGATATCCAGCCATTTTCACTGGGGTGTAAAAGTGGAAGAAAACAACTTGAGAATTTGATCAATAGATAGAGCGTTCTTTAATCGTCGCGGCTTAAATGACCGCATTTTTCTCTGGAAAATTTGTTTTGCGCACCCACCCAACCCCCCCCCCCCCCCGCCAAAAAAAGACTTCATCCAGTGGAACCGTTCATCTGTCTAATGAGGCTGTTTTAAATAGTATCATTTCCTCTACCACATTTGACAGAAGGCAGAATTGAGTAGCTTAGACGCTAGCGCATATTTAGCAATTACAATGTTTGTTATGCAAAAACATGGCCCGGTGCCTCGGATTCCAGCGCCACTAAACAGCCTGGAATTGCGGGCTCGGCTTTCAGCCGCACACTCGGGTGAGAAGGAAGGAAAAGGGGGCGAGAGATGCGGTTCCCGTCAGGTAACATTAATTCCTCTTTTATCTCTAATCAGTCGCCATATATCCCCACAGCTCCGCTCCCCAGTATTTCCTCTGAAGCAATGCAGAACGCTGTCTTACACAAACGCGACCTTGGAGTCCCCTCCTCATATCTTGTCCGTTCGTTTGCTGTCGAATGGAAGTCAACCGGTGTGCGCCGTCTCACTGAAGCTCGTTTGAAGACTTTACGTGCTTCGCTTGTGCCGATTCCAGAAAATGCATACAAATGCAAATGCGTGTTTAGTCATGGTACAATGTTTGGGTTCTTCTTGGTGTAACAAATTAAAGTGTAGTTCGCAAATTTCGCGACTTTATCTGTTCGGTTAAACGTATGAAGACAACAGTGTGTGTGTCGTGGTGAAAAGGGAATTCAAAGTCTTTCTTACAACGAATCCTTGGTTACGCTTGTTACACTTAAACCTGTTTCGCAAAGTTAAGGACAGAATGCTCAGCAGTGAGATTAAATTGAAGCCTGACCTCCCAGAATAAAGGCATTTTCAGTTTGCGTACATGGTAGTGAGTCGTCTCCTCCCGGAAACATGACTTTGTTTGCTTCAGGCATGAATGAGAAAGGCCGGTAACTCGGCGCTCAAAAAGTGTACAGGAAGGCGGAAAATCTGGCTTCTCCAACAGCTTTAATTAGTGAGCTTGAGCTTCTCTGTTCTGTTAATGCAATGGGGGGCTTTGGTGACTCAGTCCATATCCACACAGCTTTATGTTCCAATGTCAAACCCTGGATCCTGCACTGTTCGGAGGTTCTGTGTCCTCGGAGGGTTCTGTAACCCAAACCATCCTGAGTCACACAGGCCCCTTGTTTCTAATTGGACGGCAAAGCTCAAATGTCCCTGACTGTTTCAGTAACTCTTTTTTTTATTGTGTTTTTTTTAATAGCTGGGAATATCTAAGCCAGTTGAAATGTTCTTTTCCCCAAGCCGTTTGATGTTAGAGCTCCCACAAAATGGAGACATCAGAATGTGCATTATTGAAATATTTGGGCTTTGACAATAATCTGACTTTATTATTATTTTTTTTTAATTAGCCAATTTAGACATTCCAAAGTCCCAACAGCAGCAAATATGTGCTTTGTAAGCTGCGAGGCGTCCTTGTACAACCCGCTCTTCCTATACTGCTGCGAGGCGTCCTTGTACAACCCGCTCTTCCTATACTGCTGCGAGGCGTCCTTGTACAACCCGCTCTTCCTATACTGCTGCGAGGCGTCCTTGTACAACCCGCTCTTCCTATACTGCTGCGAGGCGTCCTTGTACAACCCGCTCTTCCTATACTGCTGCGAGGCGTCCTTGTACAACCTGCTCTTCCTATACTGCTGCGAGGCGTCCTTGTACAACCCGCTCTTCCTATACTGCTGCGAGGCGTCCTTGTACAACCCGCTCTTCCTATACTGCTGCGAGGCGTCCTTGTACAACCTGCTCTTCCTATACTGCTGCGAGGCGTCCTTGTACAACCCGCTCTTCCTATACTGCTGCGAGGCATCCTTGTACAACCCGCTCTTCCTATACTGCTGCGAGGCGTCCTTGTACAACCCGCTCTTCCTATACTGCTGCGAGGCGTCCTTGTACAACCCGCTCTTCCTATACTGCTGCGAGGCATCCTTGTACAACCCGCTCTTCCTATACTGCTGCGAGGCGTCCTTGTACAACCCGCTCTTCCTATACTGCTGCGAGGCGTCCTTGTACAACCCGCTCTTCCTATACTGCTGTTAATGCACAATCGCAGAACCTGGCTTAATTGTCTGTGCTATTAGCTTGTTCCCTCCGTGCGCCATCACTTAGAGCAGAGTACACATTTAAGATATCTCAAGCAGGGGGGTAACAATTATCGTGGCCTACAAACATATATTTCAAAACTTAATGACTGCGCCATTTGGCAGAAGTGGTAATGTTACTGGTGTTAATCATCCTTTTAACTTAGTGTTTTGTAAAATTGCAGTCTGGTCAGGCGCCTGACGGCTTCTGAAATGGAGCAGTCCAAATCATTTTGTAATATTTATGACCGTACATCTTATCGGAACGCTGGAGTACGTGAATGCAGTGTTTGCATAGCGTTCACGTGTTTCCACAAACCGTGAAACGGCCTTGTTTTATGAGCTCTTATTTGTTTGCCGTGTTTGTTTCGGGAAAATTTTCCTTCTCAAAAAGATAGTATGCAGTCTGAAATGAAATGGGGCTATCGCCCAGAATTTCAAATAGTTTCATATCACAATATAAATGCTCTATTTTTACACGTATACAAATGCATAAACAAAGCAGAAGCTATGCTTCTTAAAGGAACATAACGTTCAAAATCGTCTGTTGCAACCTAAGTCGAGATTAAGTCTTTGTCCCGAAATTAAGTCTCCCTTCTTTTTGTCTTTACCCAGCTTAAGCCAGGAGAGACTCCAGCCGCCACCATCGCCAAGGAGCTTTCGGAACAGACCAAGGGTCACATCCACGCGGGGGACATCACCTACACCGTCAAGGCCATGGGACAGCTGGTGGACCTGCTGGACGTGGAGCTCCGAAATCTCACCCCCGGGGGAAAGGACAGTGCGGCTCGTAGCCTGAACAAGGTAACCCCCCCGTCCAGACCCAGCAAACAACACGCTCCGTCTCTCTCTCTCTCTCTCTCTCTCTCTCTCTCTCTCTCTCTCTCTCTCCTGTCATACTGTCATTTGTCACTGCTTATCTTCTTATTCATCTTCATCATCTTCATCATCATCATCATCATCATCATCACCATCATCATCATCCTGGCTTCACATGCAGTCAGACCTGAAGAGCAGAAATAGTTTTCATGACTAGGGACTTGTTTAAAAAACAGAAAATAGCAGACTGACAGAAAGGCGTGACAAAGTTTAACACGCAGCCTACCCGCATAGACATAAATCTACAGCGTGGGCTAATTGCTGATCTTACAGAGGTTAGAGGGAATAGTACAGATAGAGGAAATTAGGGACGTTATCCAGGCAAAACAAAACGGCCTTTTATATCCTCGGTGTGGTAGCGTGCGCGCGACTCCGCAGCGAGCTTCCCCCTCTTATGGGTGTGATGTATTCCAGAGAGCTGCGCCCATGACACCGCTCTTGAGCGTGTAGTGCAAAACTAATGTCATTATTACCATGCCGCCGTTTGTGGAGCCCAGGGCGGCGCTCTGGCAGTTAGCATAACGCATTCAGTTCACGGCGCAGCCGGTGGAACACCATCGCCGCCCGCCAGAACTCAAACCCGTCAGCCTTCCGTTTGTTTGGGGCGGCCCCCCCCACCCCCCCCGATCGCGGCGCCACTCAAACACCTGCTTTGCAAACGGTTTTTTCGGTACTGAAGCCTGATTTTCCCGAATAAGTGTCAATTTGGTTTGTTTATTGTTTTATTTAATTTTTTTTACGGTGTGCGTTTGGCTGTTATTTTGAGAATTAAACATTGCGTATAAAACCGGAGGAATCCCATTAGACCAGACGCATACTGTATATGCCGGCAACAAGCTTAATAGTTACTTCAGACCACAGTGAATGGGATCCTTTTTTAAGGCTTGGTAAACCTGAGAGCAGGCTCAGGAGGAATGTGTGTGTGTGTGTTTGTGTGTGTGTGTGGGGGGAGGGGGGGGTCTGGTTTTTAAGAATGGAGTCCCATTTTCATCCCCTCATTCCTCGTTTTATTTTATTTTTTTTCTCCCGGCACAACCTTCAGACTGCAGACGCTAAATTGGCAGTGTGAGCAGAGGAGCGTGAACATCTGAGACATGAGTCAGTGAAGCGCGGGACAGGCCGGGTGATTTACTTAATTCTTTAGCGCGAGCAGCCGCGGTGGGGCTCATAGCGGAACGCCTGAATTAGCGGCGGCCGCCTTTTCAACCAGAGTCGCTCTCCCCGCTTTCTCTCTCCCCGCTGCCAGAAAGAGCAAACGGCAAATCCCTAAAACACGCGCACACACATGCACAAATGCACACACACACACACACACACACACACACACACACACACACACACAAATATGGAGTATATAATTTAATAATCTTTTTTCTGTTTCATAATCCTTTCAGATCTGCCAGTGATTTGGGTCTCCAGCCATTATGCATGTCTATTGTTTTGACTTAATTGTTGATGAATGTTGTTGTTTCATTCCACTGGAAAAGAGCCAAACGCTTACAATAATGTTCTGTTGATGTGATTGCCCCGGAGATGGTGTGCCAGTCTGTTTTTGGGCTTCCTGTCTAGTTGTAGCGCAACTTGGGCCTAGTCATAAAATACAGTCTGGTCACGTCAAGTAAGTATGTTAAGCACTTAGGTGTGGGGCTTCGTGCTCTCATCTGTTTCCTGTAAGTCAAGAACCCAACCCTGCTCTTCCAGTCAATGATGGAAGTAGGCCTTACTGACAGCCAGCACTTTCAATTAGACTGAATCGAGAAATCGAACGTCTCGTCATGAAATGGCCGTTTGAGGCCGATAGTTCTCTTATCAATTCAGGGCACCTGGAATGTTGGAGAAATGCCTCTGGTGCATGCGTGGTTTGGACCGTAATTATATTATAAAATAATAATTTCCTATCAGACAGTTTACTAATCAACTCAGAAACAGCATTTGCATAAGTATTCCGCTGCAGGCCTCGAGTAAAGGCCTCTGCACATCCGTACAGCTGGATACCAACACAGGGCTATTTTTGTGTTGGTTTTAAATATTTGCTGATTAAATCTTCAAAATCATCTCGGGGTGAAATAAGTTGATGACATAATGCGCTGCGGGCAGTTCCTGTTTGCACTCTCTCCGTTAGGGTCACATGCCGGATACCCCTCATCCTGTTTGGCAGCCGGTCTGCGTAAGCCATGTTTACCTTTGAGTTCAATTATTTGGGTACCCGCTGGTGTGAGCCGGGCCAATGAAAGAATCTTTTCATAGCGCGCGAGACGCTCTGCGCTTTGAGACAAAGGGCGGATTTTAATGGCAAACGCCAAGATTCGTGCCACTTTCGTGATCAAAGACTAGCACTAATGGGGCAACATCCTGTTAACTTGGCCCAGATTTGGCGTGAGTGCTTCCCTCTAAAGCATGTTGCAAATTAGAGCCACTCCAGAATCCTGTCAAGTCCCACACATTGCTAACAACGTGTTTATTTCTCATCCAGAAGAATTTTAAAATCCATTTTTATTGTAAGTGCGTGCTTGACAGATGTGTCCTGCTTGTCTGAGTCCCACATGCACGGTGCATTGCCGCACATGTACATTAGTAAAAACATGCCTTGGCTTTGTCTTCATCTCTGTCAAATTGATTAATATTCCCCCCAAAGGTGTTCAACTGGTTAGCAATCTGGATAAGTGCACGCAAAGCAGTTTAAGTCTTCCAACAACACATGCTTAATTAATAGTTCTCAAAGATTGTAGCGATAGCATGTGTTGAAAACGCATCAAGAAAAAATTATGGAAACTTAGTCTTTCACAAAGGAATTGATAGAAATTTCTGAACCACTTTCCTGCTTTTATCCAGCAGTGACCCATTAACAGAAAAAGAGAGGGAGACGGAGTGAGAGAAAGACAGATGTAGCGAGAGAGAGGACAGAGAGGGAGAAAGACATAGAGACATGACCTACACAGTACTTTTGAATTTAAATTCCACTTGGGTTCTACTGCTAATTTTTTGTACTAATTAATTCAAATTGTAATCAGTTTGCAGAGAGAGAACACAAGTACACAATATTTTCAGCTTAAGAGAAACAGGAGCCCATTGATTAATGAAATGTGTGTCGTCAGGATTTGGAAAGTAAACGTTTGCTGATTAACCCTTATGGAAGTTCACTAGTATGTGATTGGAATGTTCTTAACTGAACATTCTAATGCTGATGTAACAATCACTACTGGTAATTGAAAGCAATGGAGTTCTAGAACACTGACTTAGAATTTTGAAAAAAAAAACAGTCCAAAAAAGCCTACTCTTCAAAGGATTAATTGTTTTTTTTTTTGTTGTTTTTTTTACAGCTGCAGAAGCGGGAGAGATCGTGCCGCATCTTCGTCCAGGTAAGTCAATTTTGGATCTATGGTGTCTCATGTTCTGTATGACAGTGAGTGTATGATCATATAGTCATATAGTATGATGACACAGTATGATCATATACAGCAACAGGGGTTCTGCAGCCCCTGAAATAACCAGTCTCTATATGGTCTGGTTGGATCTGTAATTTCAACAGAAAACTGCATTCATGCATCCATCTTTTTTTTTAAATGAAAAATAAATATGTGCTCTGAAATGGGTTGCCATGTTTCAGTAGTTTCCAGAATGGCTTTATAAGAGAGGGCCTCCACAGAACACAACAGTGTATTCACAGCAAACACCATAAAAAACATCTTATTCGAGATGCATTAGTTTTCACTTCAGTTAAGCAATATTAGAATGTTTTAACTACTTAAATATTTATTATTGTTCATATTTTGTAAAACAATATATGATCATGTCTGAACGTATAACAAGATTATTATTTCTAAATAATATAAAATAGCCTCTGTTCTGTATGCTATTTGAATTTGAAGTCAAAGCGAAAAACCCCATTGCTACAAAACATGGAAAATCCTGGAATGGAAAAGATAATGCACTCATTGATCTTAAGGTATCCATTATGTATGGCATCCTGGGGGTATTCCACAAAGCAGGATTACTGAGTTAGCTGGATAACTGCACTGAGTAAATTTGGAACATGGACTGAAGTAAAAAGAGCTGTTACGGATTTTAATCAGTGCAGTTATCCAGCTAACTCAGTAATCCTGCTTTGTGGAATAACCCCCTCTTTGTTTGGCTTTGTCCTTTATGATGTCAATGTGCTTTTTTAAAATTTATTTAAAAAACCCTTGATATCAGCAAATGTTAGCACAACGTTAACACTGTGAAATGGTGGTTTAATTACCATGTAATGCGTATTGCAGCGATGTAATCACCAAAAACAACAAGACCTTTTTTTTCTCTTATTCCTGAAGCTTCCTGAAGATTTCTTAAGAGATTTTTTGTCATTATTGCTTTATTTAAACCCATTACTCCACCCATGAAATTTGATTTGATGCAAATCAGCTGGACGTTAGTGACTAAATTACAGCAAAGCAACACAGTGCCGGAGTTATTGAAATTTCTGATGCGATAACCACGGTCCACCGCACGGTAATTACTCTGTACCTAATTGGTGGTTCAGCTGAGTGCGCTTAAGGTTTGCTTCAATTGAACCAAAAATATTTGAATCCAAGGTCATTATTGAGAGAAATCAGGGGCCTGATTCTTCATTGAAGATTTTTCAAGGAAACTCTCCAGGGGTCTGGCATCCATATCTGATGATTATTGTTTGACATGACCATAATTTTTGTTTTCCTTTAGTCTGTTATTTGTTTTTCAAACGATTAATAGACAAAATATACAGTACATTAAAGATGTGGAGACATCCCATGAAATGAACCCTGTAATATAGTGATATGTCTTTACATAGTGATTAAACTTAATTTGATTGGTCCAAAGGGCGTCTAACCTCAGGGAGGCAATGCAACATTTGCTGAAGTGGGCAGATTAAATTGCCTCCAATGAGATGAACGTCCGCTTGGTTATTCATGAGGCTTCAAGTATTGAAAGAGTATTCAAAGTAAACCGTTTTGAACCAGGCCATTTTTGGGGGGCTGTTGAATGTTTTTTGTTGTTTTTTGTCCTGTTAAAGGTTAAAAGTGTTTTTGTTTCTCAATTCTGACCGTGTCAGTGCCAACCGTTGCCGGGAGACACAGAGGGTGGCGCACGATTGGTCACTTTGTCGCACAGGGAGGGAGCGGGTCGGTTAACAGTTTTCCATCCCTGTCTGGCGAGAGCTGGCTGGAGATTCTGCGTCCTCCTTTGATACAATGGCTGTGTAACACAGCTGGTGGATTACAGAGTGATAACACAGAGGTGCCCCCCCAAGAACCTTTCCATTGATGTGACAGGCTTGTGAATGCCCATCTTAACAATTGGTGCTGATTGACTTAGAGTCAACAGGAAGTCCCTCCCAGATTGAAACCTATCACTCAGTTTCTGACAATTGTTCAGTTTCAAGCTGGAAGCTGAGACTGATTTCCTGTTTTTGGGAGGGTGTGTGGTACAGAATGAGACCGAGAGACAGTTTCTTTCCTTTGGGGTGGGGCGGGAGGGGTGATGAGACTCAGTGTCAACAATGACAAAAGCATATGCCACTTCACAGCACATATACTGCATACACACACACACGCACACGCACACACACACACACGCACACACACACACACACACACACACACACACACACACACACACACACACACACACACACACACACACACACACACACACACACACACACACACACACACACACACACACACACACATTTCTTGTTTTTTTCCTAAAACATGCCCTTGGCACAACTTAATTCTCTCAATAAACTTAATGTTCTTAGTTTGATCCGACAGATCTGTTTTTGGAGGCCTTCCGTCTCCATGGTTACCTGAGCCGCACCTCCAGCGCCCGCCGTGCAGTAACTCGGCGGGCCGTTGTTTAGCGGCAGCGCTGTGATGGACTGCGTAAAAGGCGGGTCCCCCCACACAGCCCCCTTAATGCGGCCTTTATGGGCGCTCCCTCCTGAACCCCCCAGTGCCGCAGTACTCCTTTTACCGCCGAGCTCCGCCCCCCTGTCCGTCACCATGTCACCCGTGCCCCGCCCACATCCCCCGACCCCCCCCCCCCCCACACACACACACACACGTCCTGCATTCATATCGGCTGCCACAACATCCCACTTTCCAGAGCGCCACAACTCATTCGACGAAATCAAAACACCGCCCGAGCTATCAATGTTTTTTTTCATCAGGTCTTTTTTTCTTTTCTTTTTTCTTTTTTCTTTTTTTATTATTTAGGGACATATTTTTAAAATCAAGAACGTCTTGTTTATGTCTGGCAAAGTGCTGCGGCGCAATCAATGTAATTACGTTATATCGGCATTATGCATTGTTGAACAAAAACATTGCGCTCGGCTCCACGCTGGAGCCGGACGGCTGGCCGAAAAAAAGCGTGCACTTCCCTCAGAGTAAGTGGAGCAGAATGATTTATCACGATACACGGTCCAGCTACGGCATCCCCCTGGCACCTCACGACAAAAAGGCTTTCAGATCACTCTAATGGCCCTGTAACGGTGAGGGGGGGGGGGGGTGCTTCAGCCCCTCCTTCCGCCTTCTGAGGAGCCCCCGCAAACCCACGGAAACGACTGGCATCGCCGGGCCGCGTGCGCCCCACGGAAAGTCTCCCAAAATCCGGCTGCTGCCGCTGCTCCTGCATGGGACGCCGCAGTGTGTTACTTCAGTGGGTTTACCCTTCTGAAGGCGTAATGAGAATATAAAATTTTATGGAGAGTCAATCTGTTGGGAGGTGAGATTTGCACATACTCATAAAGCACCACCATGTTTTTTTTTTTCTTTGTATTTTTTCCCCACTGTAGTTTGTTACTGCTGCTAATACGGCTGCCCTATATTAAAACTGTACACCAGCCCGCCCACTCCAGCAACACTCATTATTCTGTTTAAATAGTCTCGATCATGTAGCCCTTATTAGCTGTGATTAGCTGTTTGTGCATCAGGATGATGTGATAAACATGCTGTTGTAGACGGGGGGAGGAGAACCACAGATGCCCAAACCAGCAA
>CM056395.1:24575272-24665272 GCA_029718625.1 Synaphobranchus kaupii | reverse complement strand
TATACTTGTGTGGCCCTGTGCGTTTGTGTATTAGTATACTTGTGTGGCCCTGTGCGTGTGTGTGTTTGTGTATTAGTATACTTATGTGGCCCTGTGCGTGTTTGTGTACTAGTACTGTATACTTGTGTGGCCCTGTGCGTGTGTGCATTTGTGTATTAGTATACTTGTGTGGCCCTGTGCGTGTGCGTTTGTGTATTAGTATACTTGTGTGGCCCTGTGTGTGTGTATGCTTTTGTGTATTGGTATATTTGTGTTTGTCATTGAGACTTTTGGTTTCCTTTCTGTTCCAAGAAGAATTGCAAGCCAAGAACTTGCACCCTTACTGTGGTATGCCATTACTCCTCTTTTTCAGAGTACTGCACAAATTAATCCTGCCAGTTATTTATGTAATAAAATATAAAAGTAAAAATAATAACTCATGTGATTATAATATATTGTACCCTTATCATATGTGCGTACATTAAAAAGCATTACACGTTATTAGCGATTATTAACCCCTTAACTAGCACCGGCCATATTTGTATTTGTGCCCGGAAGTGGTTTAGTTTATTTGCATTCATTGCGTTTTTTTACGGTGACATATTTTTATAATTATTTTTTAATAATCTGGTCACACCATATACCGTTAGAAAGTGATAAAACTCACAATTCTGTATCTATAAACTATTTTATGATCCTAATCTTAGCGACAATGGTTCTTTATTTTGTAACATGACACAATCAAAACGAGGACTCCGTACATTCTATGTGTTCAAAAGAAATCCACAGATGACACGAATTACGATAAAATCAGTATCCTTATCCCGGCAAAAAAAAAATCCATTTCAGATTTTTTGCCAACTACTGCTCTTCATTATTTAAATAGCTCAATCACATCTTGATCTGACATTTGTATAAGCAGCAGTGTATCCTAACGTACTGCAAGCGTATCCTAAAGATTCTACCGTGCTCAAGTACATGAGTGAACCAGAGCAGTTTATAGAGCTGACCGAAAACTAAAACTAAAGTAATTGGTTGGTACAGAAACCTGAACGCAGACTCTCCCTCCAGGACCGGAGTTGTGCGCCCCTCTGCTTAGAGTGACCGATAAACTTGAGAGGCTACAGCAAACCCGATAGCTTTTTTTTTTGTTGCTTGGAAAACATGGTGACTAAACTGAACTACCTTATAATGTTACCATTGATAATGCAAATTATGGAGAAAGCCTTAGCATTTTGCTGTATACAGGCCTCATTGTTATTCATATAAAAGCACTGTAAATATCAACCCTCAGGCTCCATCGTCTTGGTGTGTTACGTGGAAACATCAGGGGGTGGCAAATTGAGGCCGCTATTTTACAGATTACGCCCCAGCGCATAAAACATTTTAGAGGAAGAAAATGTGTTTGGCATTTTTTTGCGGCGCTCCCCTTTCTGCGCCATATGTCGCCGCGCCTCTCGCTCGCGGTTAATTATGACTATGATCGGTTTCATCATGGTGCCACATCTTTCCGGGCTGTGTACTCCCATGATATTTATAGACTGCATTTATATTTATGTATTTATAACTATAGAAATGTGCATTTGCATTAAATATGTTACTTATGTTAAAAGGGCTCTTTCGCTTGCACGGAGTGAGCCATACTTGAAATGCGTATTAATCTCCCTGCTTGGCTATTGCTTTACATAACTTTGTAAGATTTGTTTTAAAATTATTCATTTGAACTGGATGGATGTTTACTGAAGAGAATAATATACATTATAAATCCGGCGCCACGCTTCCGTCTTTGAGTATTGTATGTTCACAAAAGGTTTACGAGTCAAATATCTTATCCGTAATGATCCCAAGTTATTGAGTGCTTGACCTTATTAAAGGTATCATTTCAAGGACAACCATTTTCAGACCGTTTTCATTGTAAAAAAGTTAATAAATGTGGTTACGGTATTAGATCTTACGATTAATCTGGGGCCAATGCTCCCTTTGCCACTCAAAATAATGGGGGATAGAGCGCTCACGGTGTGCGCATCGATGGATGTATTATCTCCAATATGCTCCTACGGCTAATCCCCAGCCAATGATCTTGGAGCAGAAAGAGGAATCTCCAAAATCACATATTAATCGCATCCGAACCACTCGTCTCTGGATCAGAAATGTGAGCCGGTCTGAGCCCTGGAGAGAACTTGATGTACAGCCGGGCTCCGTAGGTGCCAAACACTGTTTTTGAAAAGATGACATTCCGCTCGTGCTCACGAGCGGCGTACAGGAGCTGGGTATACATTTCGCTGACGTAACATGAGACGTAAACGTAAACTTCCATGTCTTCAGCGCGGTGCTGACACGCGCTCCGACCCGGGTTCGTTTAACTTTTTCCTCCTCAAGTCTGGCTCACAGTTCAGTTGGCTTACAGTTATTACAGTTTGCGGAGTTCCGTGTTCAACAAAATTAATGAACGGAGATTGTTTGCATTAAAACAATGTGACACTTTGTATTTAATTGCGAATTAAGTATAAGTGCTGAATGAGCCCTGGCTTGCATTCACACACTTGTAGCATAGAACTAGTTGGGGCTGACATTATACACAGACTATAATTATACAGGCTTTTAATTAGCTGAATTCAGTTGCAATTGCTATTTAGGTCTTCATAATCACAATTCAACTGATTATGCTTATTACTCATGTCGTGTCATTAATTTTAAGGAGCTAAGGACCTTTAGATTGTTGTAGTTCAGCTGACCCTCGTGAAATACATTAATAGTAGTAAGTGAGCTGAGGACGGAACTCATTTCTAATGCAAATTTCCCCTTTTTTCTTGGAATGCTTTTTCAAAATTCTAAGTGTTCTAGAACTAGAATTGCTTTCAATTACCACTAGTGATTGTTACATCAGCATTAGAATGTTCAGCTGAGAACATTCTAATCGCACACTTACACCTGAAAGGGTTAAAGCCACAAGCTCGCTGTCTTCAGATGCTACAAAGTGCATATGAATAGAATAGTCATCAAGTAATGATTCCATTTTGTGGAGTAAGTGCATGTCTGGATATAAGGGGGTTTAAAAACGCTTGGACACTCATGTCAGCTGAATGACTAATTGTTCATTTGATTTTATGCAGTGCATATACCGTAGCTATTTTTCTAAAACACACGTTGTCCGTGCATGTACAGTGAAGATATGGAACGTGTATATTCACAAGCCGCACGCCTAGGTCGTAAGATGATGTTTACATAGAATTTTATAAAGTAACAAGGCATGTTTCTAGAAATTTATAAAAGCTGGTGTTCCTGTTGAAAAGCTCCTTGTTATGTGTCCTTGTGTGAAGGGAGATTTAAATGAAGATTCAAGGTCCTCTGAGATATAACGGCATCAGCAGCGGCTCGGGTGCTCTTTGAGTGATCCCACTGCAGTTTTGAGGAGCGTTTCCTGTCCTGAAGTGGATATACGTAGCTCCTCTTTCTTCTCCCACGGCTAATTTCAGATTCCTTGTTCCTGGATTATGAAGGCCCCCTGGATAATTTCCCATCCATGCTCCAAAAATGAAAAGTAGGCATGCTGTGGCATGACATCATAATAAAAGTGCTGGAGTGGTTAAAGGGAGCTTCTTTTTTTTTTTGCTAGAGGTTGCAGGTTTGATTCCCAGCCCATCCACTATATATACATAATGACATGAAATTATTTTGTAAATACGCATATGTATAAATTAATAAGATTTAAAGGCATACAATGCAGGTTTTCTACCTTGAAAATATTGTATAAAATAACCATGCTCAGTCATATCTATGACGCACTGGCAATCTCTGTCTTTGCGCACTTTTGCAGAATCCATGCTCCCCTGCCTGTATTTCTTCTAAGATGTGTTTGGGACGTTTTCGGGCGTGAAGCTCTTTTCTGTGTGGGGAGGGGTGAGTGTGGCTATAGAGCCTGTGGGGTGGGATAAGAGTGATTGTAGATAGCTAGTTTCGGGCGTGAAGCTCTTTTCTGTGTGGGAAAGGGTGAGTGTAGCTATAGAGCCTGTGGGGTGGGATAAGTGTGATTGTAGATAGCTAGTTTCGGGCGTGAAGCTCTTTCCTGTGTGGGGAAGGGTGAGTGTGGCTATAGAGCCTGTGGGGTGGGATAAGAGTGATTGTAGATAGCTAGTTTCGGGCGTGAAGCTCTTTTCTGTGTGGGGAGGGGTGAGTGTGGCTATAGAGCCTGTGGGGTGGGATAAGAGTGATTGTAGATAGCTAGTTTCGGGCGTGAAGCTCTTTTCTGTGTGGGGAAGGGTGAGTGTGGCTATAGAGCCTGTGGGGTGGGATAAGAGGGATTGTAGATAGCTAGCTTCTGCAATGTAGGAGGTGAAGAAGCAAGATTGCAGGATAGCGAAGCCACTAGCCAATAGTAGTATAATAATAATTATATAATAACAATAATAATAATATTTTTCCTATTTCAAATGTCAGTAAAGTAAATAAACTCACTAACATTCTTCTGACATTTGTTTAGCAGAGATAGTACTTATGATCTGTAAAATGATCTGTTTAGAAAATTGCTTGGTGAATTTAATAATATGAAATAATTCTGTTGAGATAAAATTAGACACTGGCACCAGGTGGATACGCTAATGCTCTCTGAAGAAAAAAAAGAGTCATCTTCCGCACGTTGAGTCAAAAGGTCCAGCTTCTTGGGTTTCTGAATACGTGTAATTACATCAAAGGAAGATCTTGAGGGAGATGCGACAGGATCTGTGTTTCATCACGTTGCGCATGAATAAAGCACCGCTTCGTTTAGCCACAGCGCGCAGATGAGCAGACCTCCGTTCATTTCACCTCTATCGCGACTTTCCGTTCCGTATGGGCGCGGGACAGAATTCCCTCTGTCCGCGGTGTGTAATGCGATCCCGCGTATCTGCGATCCCGCGTATCTGCACCGGGTTCGCGGCTCCATGAGAATTCCTTTGAAGGTTAAAGCAGCTAGCGTTACATCCAGTCCCATCTCTTTTTAATCCCGAATTAGTGATCGTTTCGAGCTGGTCCAGAAGGCTGGTGTTCCCAGTCCGCTGAAGTCATTCCGGAAACTTGCATTCCCTTTTATCATTAGCGGATCAAAAGCAGCATTCCGATATTTAGTTTCATGATGACTTTTCCGTTTGGAAGAGGCTGGCAGCATTCTTTTATATGGAAATAAAAAATGAGACTCCTAAAATCAAATATTATACCCATTGGCATGATTCGTAAGTCATCAAGACTTCAAATCTGTGCCAGAAGCTTTAGTATTCATAATTCAGTATCCAAAATGTTTAATTCTTTGCACTTGTAGCTATTGGTCCTACTTGTAACAGTAAAATCTTAGGCCTTTGACCTAAAATTTATACTTTGTACATTACAATTGGTAGTTGCCACAAAGCTGGGACTATTTTAATACAGATCTTTCAGACAATTACTGAACTTCTCTTGCAAAAGGACAGCAGTAAAGGCGGTTTTCTTGTCAGTGTCAAGAAGAACATAATTTTTTGTACCTTTTATATCCTCTGAGATATTATTAATAATTTAACATCGAGTTGATGTGGATGATTATGTATAGCATGGTGTATATTAGGGCTGCACGATTATGGCAAAAAATTACAATAACGATTATTTTAGTCAATATTGAGATCACGATTATTTAATACGATAATTTATTGGTTTTCGGAACATAATACTGTTATTGCACTTTAACATTTTGAATGAACAGAATAATGCTTATATTTTCACATTTTCTAACCCTAACCCTCTACTGTGAGGGAGGTAAAATAGGACTGCTGTATTTGATATAGAACACCAGAGAAAGTCCAGTAAAGTGAGTTTTCATTTGTAAACAGACTGTGCCTTCAAAACCGTCATTCTCGATTATTCTTGTTTAGTAATCGTGGAAAGCCAATACTGTTATCACAATTAGAATTTGATTAATTGTGCAGCCCTAGTGTATATGCAAATCATCAGTTCCTACATTTACAACATCAACTGTAATGAGGTAATGACATTTATTTTGGTTGTTAGGACAACAGACTAATAGAGATTCCATTGCTTATTTCTGTTTGCTGTTACACGGGTGTGCTTTTGCGCTGAAGAGTTTGGTGCTGTTGCCTGGCCACCATTTTCTAACAGTGAACCGAGTTCAGTCTCATGTCACATGACTAAGTTTCTCACATTCTGGAAACGTCCTTGATATCCTCACTTTTTTCCGTATTTTTTTAAAAAACTTTTTTTTTGACCATTCCTTTTGATTTCCCTGTCAATGAATGGCATGGATTCTTCACGCTGGCTGTCTTGAGATTCTGCGATACACTTTTAAAAGGTTGTAACGCAAGCCGAAGACAGACATGTACAATTATGCACAACTCCTTGCGCTGATAAGCTAGTGAATTTAGGGGTGTCAGCCACGTCGTTTCCTCTGCGCCGCTCGTCTGTGTTGTGACAGATGCTCAGGACTCATTACCTGGGATATTTCCTGTTTCCAAGTGCCCCTTTATCTAGTCACATCTGTCTCGGCAGTACGCTTTCACGCTCTTTATATCTGCTCTTTTAATGCTCGCGAGCTTGCTACCTCTGCGATGTTTAGCGTACGCCGTGGTCCTATGTCCCCCCGCCGTGTGCTGAGATTTAGAGCAAGGTGTGAAGGGATAGCAATGCCTCCCGTCGCAGGTTTGTCTGAAGCAGTGGGTGTCCCCGTTGGTTTGTGATGCCATGGCACGTGCGTATCGGACGCACTTCAAATCAGCATTCCCTGAAAATACACCGTGCCCGACCTCATTAATGGGTTTATTAGCCTACTTAGGCCCAGATTCTGATGTTGGATATAGCAAGTGACATACTGACAGCTTGCATTATGGTCGATGTGGCTGAGTTTCTGTTAAAGGTTCTTGGCTAAGCCAGTCAAACTGAGGCAGCCACAAACTTTTTATGCCATCCTTTTTAAAGCGTAATTTGTCTGAAATGGAATTTGAAAGTGCACGATTGGTGTTTTATAACATAATTACATTCAACCATGCCTAAATGGAGATTTCTATTCGTTGTTTAATAGAAGTGACACGGGTTCTTCAGTTGTTAGTACATTCAGTACAGTTTTATATTTCTGTAGTTTTTACAGTTAGTACATTTCAGTACATAATTAACATTTATCTCCAATGGTATCTCTCTCCCTCTCTCTCCCTCTCTCTCACTCCCCCCTATTTTTCCCTCTCCCACTCTCCCTGTCATTCTCTTCCTCTTTTCTCCCTCCCTCTCCCCCTGTATCTCTCTCCCTCTCTTCCTGTTCTTCTCCCCCTATCCCTCCCTCTCTCTCCCTCTCTTCCTGTTCTTCTCCCCCTATCCCTCCCTCTCTCTCTCACTTCCCCCTCTCTTTCCCTCTCCCTCTCTCCCTGTCATTCTCTTCCTTTCTTTTCCTTTCTCCCTCTCCCCCTGTATCTCTCTCTCCCTCTCTCCCTGTTCTTCTCCCCTATCTCTTTCTTCACCCTCTCTGCCTCCCCCCTTCTCCCTCTCTCTCACTCCCCCCCTTTCTCCCTCTCTCCCTCTCTCCCTGTCCTTCTCTTCCTCTCTTTCTCGCTCTCTCTTCTTCTCTCCCTCTCCTCCTGTCCCCCCTCTCTTTCTTATTTTCTCTCATTCTCCCCCTCCCCCTCTCCCTCTCTCTCACCCCCCCCCCCTTTCTGCCTTTCTCCCTGTCCTTCTTTTCTTCTCTCCCTCACTCTCTCTCTCTCTCTCTCTCTCTCTCTCTCCCTCTCTCTCAGGCCATGGTAGAGACAGTGAACAACCTTCTCCAGCCCCAGGCCCAGGCGGCCTGGAGGGACCTGCCCACCAGCGAGCAGCTGAGGGCGGCCACCATGCTCCTGGACACGGTGGAGGAGGGAGCCTTCGTTCTGGCCGACAACCTACTCAAGACCGACATCGTGCAGGAGAAGACCGAGAACATACGTGAGTCCCAGCGCAGCGCCCCCTACAGTACGGCCCCTGTAGCTCCTCAGGGAGCTACAGCACTGGCTTATTTATTTGCACATAAGACAAGAAAAGGAAAACAACTAAATATAAACAGAATGTGCAGGCGAGGTAAAAAAAAAAGAAAAAGTAAAATACCTCATGGGGCTTATATCTCACCATTTAAAAAGATTCACATTCGACACACGCAGCTAGACAAATTTGAGCGTGTAAGTGTAAATAGATGGAAATAGTAATACAATGACAAAGAATGACAGAGATTAAATTGCATTTAATGTCGCAGAAAGCATAGATGATAGTGATTTGATTGCTTTTACCCAGGATAGAGTTATTCAAGTAATGAGAGCTAAATGGTACTGCCGGTGTTCCCAAGCACTCCTCACCTTTGGGTGGGTGTGTAAACATGACGGATATTCAGCCGAAGGATGTATTTTTAAAAATAATTTTTTCATTCTGTAAAGTGCTGTTAAATGTACTGTAATTAAAGCCTACTACATGGTAAGGGAATGCATTTTTAATGCCCTCCCTTGTATGAAGCACAAAGTTCCGCTAATGATGTCAGGACCTCCGGGTGGTAGCCAGAGACAAGAGCTGCCTTTCAGCCTCCTTTGATGACGGGCTGATTAAATGGGCTCTACAGCAACGTCTGTGACTCATGCTCTTCTTGGTCTCATTATCTTTGTCTTCCTGTGAAAATGCATTGCATGAGTATTCTGTTTGCTTTTCTAGAGGAAACCTATCAAACACTGGTATTGTTTAAATCAATATAAAGCCTGAAGATAACTCTGAAGCCCATTATTATTATTATTATTACACCCGCATGTGCGTAGCGCAAGCAGACGGTATTGATTTCGCTCCTCTCTGTTTGCGTTTCTGTCTGTCTGTGTTCGTGTCCCTATCATCCATAACTCGAACAATTCTACTCCGATCGTGATGAAATTTTGTGGAAATGTTGACAGTTTGGCATTAACTTGAATCTTGAACTTTTTGCCCAATTGGTCAATGCCCGCCTTCACAGTGCAAGATCAAAGTTTTAGCCCCAAGCATATTACGTTCAGGGTGGAGATTAGCACATGCCACGGGTGTAGCATCTCTCTGAGTGCCATTCTAGTTGTTGTTCTCTTGTTTCCAAGGTGTATGGAATGTTATATACAGGCCAGTTTGCAAGGGGACAGTTGGATGTGGAAAAGAAAAAAGAAAAAAAAAAGATTGTAAAAAGGTGCAATTTATTGAATGAAACCGCTTCCCAGTCGGCTCCTCAGCCTGCAGGTGGAATTCCTCATTAAACTTTCCTAATGTAATTGCTTTGGGCAATCAAGGAAATCAATTTGTACAAACTGCATTTAGATGTTGTCACACTGCACCATGTTATAAAAAATAAAAAAAGATTAATAACTAGCACTAGCTGTGGTTATGGATTCTCAAAATTTGGGAAAGCTTATTCCTAAAGGTACGCATGTACACTATCTTCTACAAAGTACTTTTTTTTTTTTTTTTTTTTTCTTTTTTTTTTTACTCATACAAATTCCTTTAGAGTTTAATTAACACTGAGCGTTTTACTGTCTACTTTGCTAAAGGGGAAATAAGCAGCGCCCTATTCGGGATGTAAACCCGCATGTCCTGCTAGCCGCTTTTCCACATCGTACCATTGGAACACTGATTTACATTACATTACAGGCATTTAGCAGGCGTTTCACAGCAATGCAGGTGCAGTGGCTGTGTCCTACCTGGGAATCGAACCTACAACCTTTATGTCACAAGGCCATGTCCGTAAGCGTTATACTACGCTGCCGCCTTGATGTGTAGCGGCTACCCTCTTTAGATGGCTTTCTTCCGCCTTTCCCGCGAGTGTCTGGGAATATGCTGAGTCTCTGTGGTGAAAAGCTCTGCCAGCCCGTCCTAAATCACTCATAATGCGTGCTGCCCTTGAAATCATTATGGAGTTACATTATTCCTGTACGGTCTGGGTTCTATCAAGTGGCGCCTGCGTTTCATTGGAAAACCTCATGTATGTTCAATTCTCTGTGAAGGCTTTCTCTCTGGTTGCGGTTTCCTTAAAACTTTTATCCATTTCCAAAGGGAACGCAGACAGGCCGGAATACCCGCATGCCAGTGGCTTTGTTGTGGAATGTAGGGTCCTTGATTCTGAAGTTTTGGGGCGCACGCCTTCTTCGTGGCGCACTCAAATATATCGGGGTGCTATTCAGCTAGTGCACACAATATTGTCATTTTGCACAACAGCATGAATTAAGCTTTAAATTAAAACAATAGTGTACCCTGCGCATCCAGTCACATTGCCCTAGCAAGCAAAAGATTATCTTGTTATTAGAGACAAAAAAGATGACGTGAGCCTCCTTAAGGAAGTTTCAGTGATATGTTCTACAGAAAAAATGTTTGAAGCTCAGATGTGTTTCCTATTTGCGCATTGACTTATACCAAACGGTTCATTGATGTGCATATCAAATGACAAAAGAGTTTCAAATTGCTCTGCTGGTAATATACAGGCGTGTTAAGTTAAACCAAACGGTTCATTGATGTGCATATAAAATGACAAAAGAGTTTTGCATAGCTCTGTTGATAATATACAGCCATGTATGACATCATGTAATATCTGTAATACCGCAAAGGCTATCTCTGCCTCTGCTTTGATTTTAGCAAATCTGCTTAAACAGCGGCCGTCAGTCCTGGTCTCGGAGCGGCGCATGCTGTTATTTAGTACTTAAATGATCAGTTAAAATGGCAGATTGTGCCGGTAACTCACCTGGTTGTTTTGGTCTGCATTGGTTAGTTCCCCGTGGCTGCCCTGCCGTTCTGAAAGGCCTGGGTTATGGTCATTCTGCCGCACTTTCTGGCTTGCTGTACTCCGATGGGCGTGGGACATTGTGGGGTTACTCAAAAAGTTCCTTAAGGTCATTAAGGATGACGTCCTTGTCCTTCAGGATGTGGACATCCCGTCTACATCCGCAGAGACACCATGCTATTCGCCATTCGCTCATGCCCCTCCTCCCCCCAACACCTGCCGAGAAGATAAGACGCCATGATCAAATTCACACAAGTCAGGCAAATGCATTGTTTTTAAGCCATTATTGGAACATCACTTAAGCCAGCTGCTGTGAATCAGGGCAGCAGTGCACTGTTGTGTCTAAGGAACTGTGCTTGTGTTATTATTTATTATTATTATTATTATTATTATTATTCTTGTTGTTGTTGTTCTTGTTATTATTACTATTTGATTTGATGTTGTTATACTTTTAAGCAAGGACCTTGTTCCAACTGCCATCCAACTGTACTTATAAATGGTAAATTACCTAGTTTAAAACATAAATAATTAATAGATAAGCTTTGTAGTTGGATTAATGTTCCTGCCTGATCATTAAGGAGCATAATAACAGCAACGACCTGGAGGATCCTGATTATTGCCTGATCTCCCAGAGTCTTTGACCCCATTGTTGGTCCACATATACAGTATATGTGCATATATGTCCAAAGCGTATACTGTGGTAAACATAGAGGACATGCCGTCACAGGAACACGGGGACAGTCCTGGACCAATGGGAGATTAAACAATTGGTGTGTTCAGCCTAGACCAGTGGTTCCCAAACTCGGTCCTCGGGGACCACTGTGTATGCTGGTTTTTGTTCCAACCACAATTGCAATCCCGGAATTTTAACAAGATGTCAATTGTTCTTAATTAGGTGTTTGTCATATTTAGAGGGATTATTTACCGTCTTAAGCCACATTATGTTGGCAATAGCTATGCATGTCATGAATAATGAAAGTACAATGTTCTCATTGTGCTACATTGCAAATAATTACAAAAAGGGGCAAAAAAAAACAAAAACATTTTTTAACTGACCAAATTCATTTTATTTTATTAAATTAAATTAAATTAAAGACTGAGGTGAATCAATAGGCTCCTAATTAGTGAAATGGCCACTAAAACTAACCATTTGATAAATAATGAAAAAAAGACAAAGAAAATGATAACGAGCCAAACTTGCAGTGTTAATACATTTAAGAAAAACTTGATGAGGGAACTTAAAAACTCACGTTTTCAACTACCTAATTAGGAGCCAATTGATTCACCCCAGTCTTTAATTTGATCAGCTTAAAAAAATGTTACCTATTTGCAAAACAGCCCAATAAGCACAGTAGGAACATGGGAATTTTTATTCTTCATGGCATGCATAGCTATTTCTGACATGATGTGGCTTAAGTGGGTAAATAATCCCTCTAAACATGAAAAGCACCTAATTAAGAAAAATCAACAGCTTCTTAGGATTTTGGGATTGCAATTGTGGTTGGAACGAAAACCAGCATACACAGTGGTCCCCGAGGACCGAGTTTGGGAACCACTGGCCTAGACATTCCCTAGGCTTGTTTTTTTAATTTTATTTTTTTTATTTTTTTTTATTTTTAAATATGTAGTCACAGAAGCATTCTATTTTTTTTCCCCAAGGCTAGGCCTTAAGATATCATTTTCTATTTTCAATACTTTTCAACAGTTTGCAGTAACATAAATGCTAATTGTAAACGCAGCAGTTGTAGCGGTGATGGTAGTAATAGATTCCGTTGCAGCAGAAGAAGGAAAAAAAAAATGTAATGCTTGCTGTGGTTTTGTAAAAAAGTAACATAAATTATGCGGGTAAAATTTTTCAGTCTGTGGTACTTTCTGAATTAATAGCTTAATATAGTGGGAACCAATTATGAGGCAAGTCTGATGTACAATACGTGGCAAATTATAAAAGGAAATGATGAGGAAATAATCAGATTGCATGTGTGCGTTTGAGTGTTTGCAGATTAGCAGAGATGGCATGACCGCAGAATGAGTTTACATACTCGTCAGAAGTCAAATGTGATGGCTGTATTTTGCATTTCTGGTGATATCCTGTGTTTTTTTTTGTTTTTTTTTCCTTTGAGTTTTTTTTTAATTATTTTTTTTACCCACAGTGCATTTTTTGTGGCTTCACCCGGGTTAATCATGCGTTCCTGACATTTCCGCTGCAACTTTTGATTTGCTCGCTCCATTTAGTTATCAGTGCGTTGGCATTTCTATTCGTTAGGCCTCCTGTCTGACTACAGTAAAAAGATGCTGCCTTCAACCATGTCGTCAATGTTCAGAAGCGTATCGGACATTTTCTCCTTCAGTACTGGTGCTGTCTTATACCAGCGATACCTTTCATTGACATGAATTTGGAAAGATACAAGTTAATTTCCGTCTTTCTGTATTTATCAATACAGCTTAAAAAAGACTAGGACTAAAGACTAAAATGGATCTGTTCATTAACTGGGAATAAATAGATCAACATTCCCATGAACCCACTGATTTTGTCTTCTGAATTTGATGTTCAGAATTTTTCCGTCACAGACAATTTTGTGAACCATATTTTTTTTTCTCTCCCAGATGATCCTGTTATTTAAACCAGCTGTGATGTACCTACAGGCTGATCTCAAGCGAGAGGAATTCTCCCCGCTTTAAAAGCCACTCTTAAAGCCACGCAATGTTTCACGAAACGCCGGATAAAACCGGGGCTTCTGATGAAGACGTTCTTGGCATAGAGCGCAGGGTGGAACGGCGGGTTCGCCGCAGGAAATGTCCGGAAAATGACATTATCGTGTCACGTTTGTTTGACATGCCTATTCATCCGAGCAGGAGTTGGCGTTAGGAGAGGCGTGGAGAGAGCAGCACCAAAGTGTGGCTTAGCTCCGGTTAAGACACTGTTTCTTTCTGAGAGTGTTTATAATGAGGGCAACTTTTATTTAGGTTATCCACAACTGGTCAGGGCCACGGTCCTCTTTCTCTGCATTTGTGCAGTTTGAGAATGTAGAAATTAAAGCGAAGCTTTGAAGGTGTAGCCTTGGCACGGATACGTTTCGAAGCCAAAGTTTCACACCGGGAGCCATGGGGCTTAACTGGCCCCACCGCCAGATCAAAAGGTCCGCTTGGATCCAGTTTGCGCCCGTAAAAAAGGGGCGCAATCTCGCGCGGCTGCCGTGTTTTGGTCTCCGACGGCGACGGCTTTTCTCCCCCTCCTGCAGCGTAAAAGCGGCCGCCTCGCGTTTCCCGCCCACGCAACAGCTGTGCATCCGAAAGCCCGAAAACCACAGAGGCTCCCCTTTAGTCCCCACAGCCGTCATCGCGTCTCTTCACATGAAAGAGGGCGGCTATAACCTCCTAAGACCTGAGAAAATTCACTTTAGTCCCCTGTAGGGCACATGCGTCTCTGTTCTTAATCTCAAGAACCATATATTATAGTATGCTGAAATCTACACTATAGTCAAGGAACATTTCTTAAAAATAAAAGAATATATCTGAACGTATTTTCACTTCAACATGTTTTTGTCATCCAGGACACTTGTGTCAAAAAATGTAGAAAGTTAAACTTTTTGTTCTGCCGTGTTTCAGGAGGCCCTGAGCAGGGGCATTGGAAGGCAGTCTAGGAGGGCCACTGGGTCTGCTCATTTTAAATGTGTTTCAGCACCATTTCTTAATTGAAAAAAAAAGTTTTTGATCAGCTATAAAATGCACACACCTTGTTTATCACAAATATCTGCAGATACGGTGCCCCCCATGGAGTTTGATAGCCCTGCCTTAAAGATAAGGGCCAAGTGTCTTCTTTAATTTAATTTATTTAATGTTTATAATTTTTCTATTTGGGGAGGGGTTGTGTGAGGAAAGACAGCAGATTTAATATTTTGTTTTAGCGGGCCAGCTCAAGTATACGCTTAAAGTGATAAAGGGGTCATTTGTGGCTATAAAGCAGCGCTCGGATCAATACGTGCTAAAGAATTCTGCAATTTAAAGACCCGCTCCTTAGAGGATTTGCTTTAACCAGCGCGTTCAAATTTTTTTTTATTATTGACGAACGGGGCTATTGAGTTATACAGGCTTTCAGTGGTCTGTCTGCGGCTCTGACGTGCTCTTTTATCAGGGGAATTGAAAATGGAGAAGATGATGAGTGCTGTTTGGTTGGGCCCCGAAGATTGCCTAACCACCCAGAGCCTCAATTTAGCATTAAAATATAGTTGTCGAAATGTAAAGTGTACATGCACGATCTAGCTTAAGTATCCATTTTATGAATCAATGCAACATTGTATGGAAATCTCCATAGTCTTCCCAGATGTCTTTTTTAATACATACTAAAAAGAAGTCAGTGTGCTAAATGGATGAATGGCCCCTAAATCTGTCACACCTGCAACATCTGTTTTTCTGTCTTGTTCCCCAGTTTCATTGAGTGTAGTCAGACTCTTTTCCAGTCATTCGAGTTTAGTCTGAAGCTAGTTATGCCCATTCTTCCTGATGTCTATGACCCAACAATATCAAAAGACTCTTGATATTTTATTTTCTGGTACTCTTACAAGCGATACTATAACTTCTCTGCATTTGAATGGATCTCTATGGGAATGGTGTGACTAGATTTAGCTGTAAATTATGCTAACAGTACAATGGTTGACGAAATGTCTAAGTCATCAAGGGTCTGAGGTATCAAACGAGCCTCAAACCACCACTCTGCTGCCAGATATGCAGTAGATATGGATGGATCACTTTAAATGTGTAGAGAGTGATAAGATAAATAAAAACGTACACTTTTTTGCACTTAAACCAAATATGCAGAGCAAAAGGTAAAACACAATTCAATGTGACCAGAATCATTCTAGGTTTCACTGAGTTACAGATGAAGAGATCATTTAGAGATACAGATACATTGTCACTGGTGCTGTGTGTCATCATGCCAGTTACCAGTCTTGCTATGAAACAGTCACATTATGTAGTGCCCATTAGACAGGAGATGATAGTTTAACGCATCGCTAACTCTTTATATCTTGCATTTTCTTTAGAGCTGGAAGTGGCACGTTTAAGCACAGATGGAAATTTGGAGGAGCTTGTATTCCCTCAAGGCGACGGCCACGGAAACTCCATCCGCCTGTCAGAGCGGACGCTGAGGCAACATGGGAGAAACGGTAGGTGTGACTCATTTTACATATAGCAGGATTCGTATAAAACTGCATGCTGATGTCACAAGCTGGTCTGTTGTTAAGGTTCCACAGAAATGGTCTTTTTTTTTGTGCCACCGCTTCAGCTATGTGTGAGCAGAAAGAATCTGCAGATCGGTTATCATGCCGCAGTTTGTCAGCTTCGTCCGTGCACGTTTTTAAATAATGCGGTTTTCGTTTTGAGTCTTCGCCTAGCTGGCTACGAAATTCGCAAGATAAAAACACACACTGCATCAACTGTCAGGAACACATAACAGCTGGTGATGTTATTGTGTTTTTTTCTGTAATGTTCAGTGGGCTGGAAATATTTGAGTAACATGAAGTGGTTTCTTAGTTTTCCTCTATAGCAGCCAAAATGATCATCCAGTCAGTTTCCCCTCTTACACAGACTGAGGCAGTAATAGGGTGATATTGGATTTTTTTTAAAACAGGACAGGTGGTTGGGGTGGGCAGGAGAACATTATGCACATAATACTAGGCTATTTGTTTGCTTATATACAGCCTATGGAATGAGCAAAACTTAACCATACATTTTTAGGAATTTAAAAATCCCGTCTGGACTGAAATTTTTGAGGTCAAATAGAAGAAATGTCCGGGGAAAAAAGAGGACGTCTGGTCCTAGAGAGCCGCAGGGTCTGCTGGTTTTTGTTTTCACCTTAAATACAGCAACTACTTAGACCAGAGAAACCAGGTGAGGTGAGGTAACTGTGTAATCAACTGCTTTAATTCATCAATTAAGTGGGGAGTAACAACTAAAACCAGCAGACCCTGCGGCTCTCCAGGATCAGGGTTCCCTACCCCTGGCCTAGGCAGTACGAAGGGACTGGAAACACCAATCAGGGCTTGAAAGGATCGGGCAGGCCTATCGCATGGAGTACTGATACCAGCGATTAAATAAAGCCTGTCTCAATAAAATTTTGGCCTCATCTGTATTTCACGGGCATCACTATTTCTCATTTATAACACGTGTTACAACAAGTCTACAGATGTTTTTGTGCACCAATGCACATGTGTAATCACCTATGTCTACTGCGTGTTATTTTCAATCATAAACACAGTCTGGCCATTCTGCCTGAGTCCTTGTTTGGAGTCTCTTAGCCACGCAAGGTTGAAACCTGTATGGAAGATCCAAGGGAAGATTTTGCTTTTTGAACAAGATGAAGTCTTTCATTCAAGTGTCAGTTCAAGATGAAAAGGTTTCAGCGCGAGGGTGCATTTCACAAAGCAAGCAACACAAAATAACCGACAAAAACAAAACAGCACACTGCCCTGTACGTAATACACAGCGCTGTGACTAGAAAGCACTTTACCTCCCTTTCGTCCAGTATTTCTCCATAAAACGTATCACGGCGTCTGCACAGATGTAAGCAAGTGTAAAAGCAAAAACTCACTCACTCACTTTCCACCTGTTTCCCAGGAGAGATACGGATCGCCTTTGTTTTGTACAAGCACCTGGGGGCCTACCTGTCCACGGAGAACGCCAGCATGAAACTGGGGAGCGAGGCCATGTCCACCAACTACTCCCTCATCGTCAACTCCCCCGTCATCACCGCCGCCATCAACAAGGAGAGCAACAAGGTCTACCTGTCGGACCCCGTCAAATTCACCATCAAACACCTGCAGGTAACGTACCTGGGCACACGCCTCTCTTGCTTCTCCTGCAGTGTCGTACTATTTAGATTTCCAAGCCAGAATGACTGGAAGCCTATTTGTTATTGTGCCCACTCCTGTGGATATTTCTTCTCTCTGAAGGGGGAATTATGCGAGGTTATGACCTTCGCGTGTCTCTCTTTGTCCGTCTTGTTGTCTGTTGAAGACCAGGCTAAAATATGGAAGATTGCAAGTACGCCCTCTATGGTCAAGATCCATTAAGGCTTCTTTGGGATTTACTTATTCCTGTATATATAGTTTTTTAAAATCTGTGTCGTTTCACGTACAGCAGATGTTCCGGATTCCGTGTCCCAGGCATATCGTATAATACAACTATATCATAATTTCCCCTTTGTGTGAATGCTATGCATGGGATTAAGCCATTTCCACTGAGGATGGTAGTACTGTAGGCCAGCCAAACTGTCTTCAGCCTATTTCTGTTGGAATGCCTTATGAAAGGTGTGCAACATGTTGGAAAATATCAGAAACAAGATAATTTGCTCTACAGTTAATGTCTCTCGCGCACATACACACACACACACGCACACACACACACACACACGCACACACACACACACACACACACACACACACACACACACACACACACGTCATGCCTCCTTCACGCCCTCCTACAACATCCAGAATCACCCAGTAACTTTGCCAGACTCCTCTTCATCGATTTTAGTTCTGCTTTCAATACCATCCAACGCCAGCAGATGATCAGGAAACTCCACCACCTGAACGCCCCCCCCCCCCACTTCTCATCCATTGGGTGCACAGCTTTCTCAGCGACAGACCACAGACAGTTAGAGTGGGTATTGTAACACCCTCAACCACCATCACCAACACCGGAGTCCCACAAGGTTGTGTCCTGAGCCCCTTCCTGTTTGCCCTCTACACCAGTGACTGTGTCAACCCCTCCCCCATCACTATATACTTCAAATGCTCTGATGACACTGCCATACGTGCACTCCTTAATGACAATAATTCTGTTTTAAGCTACCCTGACTCCATCTCCGATTTCACACAATGGCGCATGAACAATTACCTGCAGCTGAATGTTACAAAGACAAAAGAACTGTTAATTAACACTTCCGGTACACACATAGCACAGCCCGCAGCTCCACCCACAACCCCACCTGCATCAGTAGTGAAGCTGTTGGGATGGTGGAGTGCTACAAATACCTCGGACTCACCCTGGACAACTAACTTAGCTTTGAACAACACGCCGCTGACATCCACAAACGCTGCCAACAAAGACTCTCTGCCATCCGCAAACTCAAGGCACTTTCTGCTGCCCCCCCACCTTCTGTTGCTGCTTTGCCAAACTATAATTCAACCCGTTCTCATCTATCGTTCCCCCTGTTTCATCACCATGTTAACTGGCTCCAATAAGGACAGACTCATATGCATCACACACACAATGCCTCCAAAATTATTGGCCTTCCCACCTCCAACCTCTCAGAACTCAACTGCAAAGCCCCTACACGCAGAGCACGTACTGTACCGTTGCACATGACCCCTGGAAACCCCCTCTACCCATTCTTCACGCTGCTTCCATTAGGTCACAGATATAGATCGTTGGCCTGGAAACGGGCCTGTTTTGGCAGGGAGTTTTGTCCCCTCTGCCATAGCATCATTAAACAAAACACCCCGGTAACTAACTACCATGTGTAAAGGTGTATATAAGTGTGTGTGCATTAATGTGGATATATCCTGTATGGTGTTGGGTGTATATGTATTTATGTAACCTGCGTGTTTGTGTGAGGCTCTGTACAGTTTGTGGCAACAAATCTTCTTGAAAGAGGACAATGAAGAATCTATCACATGCACACGCACACACGCCACACATACACATACACACGCCCCACACACACACACACACGCACATGCACACGCACAGTCGCACACACATACACACACACACACACACACACACACACACACATACACACACCACACATACACATACACACGCCCCACACACACGCACACACACACACACACACACGCACACACACATACACACACACACCCTGCAACAGGATGGCGACCCATGCGTTAGCCGTCTCTGACTGCTTTATGACCCTTATACGCATCTCTGTTTAAACTCTCCCGTTCAGTGTCAGAACAATGTCTGTCAGTATCGCTATCCAGATGAGAAGGCCTCACATGACCCGATGATGACATGTAGAGGGAACGGAGCCGTTGGAAAAAAAAGAAAAGCAACAGCTTAAGCCTTTCAAACGGAATGGCTAGTGTCAGTGTGTGGGTCAGAAGCGCTATTACCTCTGTGGGCAAGCCCTCACCTGTATTCTGCACCTCCTGTTAGTCTTTTATAGCACTGCTACAGTTTAATGTGCAGTCTGGACGGCCCTCCTTTCCCCACATAATCTTCAATTTCCTTACCCCAAAGCTGCAGTCTTCATCTTAAATGACTAAAAAGTCCATCTAGCTGAATGCTCAGCACAAGGAGACATTTTTGTTTTTTTTTGGCTACAGAAAACCATAAGCCAAGAGAGAATTGCGGGCTAAAGAGATCAGTTTGGAACATATCTGAAGACCCAATTTAACAATGCCCTGTTTTTTTGTTTCTCCATTCATTCAACAATGTCAGCATTTGATTCAATTGTACTGTCTGCATATACATACAGTATATGTATATGCCCTGTATTTGATCTATTTTGTTTATTGTGCTTGCAAATCTGGACCAACAATGGAAATAAGTCATGTGACTATTGCAATATCCTGATAGATTAAGTACCATAATGCATATCTGTATATTGTATTTTAATTTATCAAATAAACTCAATCAGTCTATCGATGAACTGCTGCATATGGTCAAAGCTTGCGCTGGTTATTGGGAAAGTCGAGTTCCTTTTGTTGTGTACTGTTGAAATCTAATGGTAAATCTAAGGCTGTTCATTTTGCACACCGAGGGATTTGATGAAAAGCTGAAAAAAAAAGCGGCATGATATATCGCCGGGCTTTTGTGGAGATTTGAACAACATCAGTCATACGTGGAAGAATCGCAAAGAATCAGAGGTTACACGCGAGCGATTTGCCGTGGATTGTGAGGTTTTAATTTCAACGCGTGGATCACGGATGAGATTTTTGAGGCATTTTGGGAATTTGTAAAATGAGGGTCATACTTTCCTCGCGAATCTACCACACCTTCCGGTTTGGAACATAACTGAACATGGTGATCAGCTCACGTTAGTCATGGGGGAGTGGTGGGGGGGAGGGGTCAGGGGTCATGTGATTTAAACTTTTTTTTCCCACACAGTGAGTAGAAGGCCCAGTCATTTTGACCACCCCCTTTTTTTTTCACAGCACTCTGAAGAAAACTTCAACCCAAACTGCTCTTTCTGGAGCTACTCAAAACGGACTATGACGGGATTGTGGTCGACCCAGGACTGCCGGCTGCTCGGCACCAACAGGACCCACACTACCTGCTCCTGTACACACCTCACCAACTTTGCAGTCCTAATGGCCCATGTGGAAGTAAAGGTGAGCTAATGCACTCATTTCCGTCAGTTACTGCTCCCTGATTGATGCTCATGTTGGCCAGGAAGAACAGTTACTCTTCCTATTGTTTTTTCATCAGGATTTGGGATTTGAGGGACATATTTCCAAGGTTACCAAGTCATGCGACTTTCAACCCAAAACTAAAAGAGGGCAGTTTTCGTCTTCTAGTGATGTAGAATAAGTCATACATGTACTCTTAGAGATGCCACTACTGCCATGCTCTGTATTAAGGTCTGAAACGGCAGGTTTTATCACGACTTCTAGTTATCCAAACTTTACACCAAGGGTTTTAATTACTGTTTCCATATAACTGCAGTCATGGCGTCCCTGCACTGGATCTCAGTTATATATATTTTTTTCAGTTTAATCTGCATCTTGCTTTGTAAGCATTGACAAAAGTTTGATGCTCAAGGTTAATGACAAAGTGCTTTGTGATTAACTGAACACAGAAAGTTCCTGCGCAGTTTCCTCTAGGTGAAAGAAACACACGCCCGTCCTTCAAATAATGTGGTATGCAAATCAACGAACGGGCGCTTTCTGTGAGTAGAACCTTTCCAGTCTGTGGAATTCTCAGTAGAGGAAGATTGATGCTGTTGTTTGGCAGATTTCAGAAGGAAAAAAAACTAAATAAGAAACGTTTCCCAGATGGATAGCGCACGCATTACAGAACAGTGATGAGAATCTGTGCAAAACTGAGGTGTTTTTCAAAGGGAAGATTTGCTTTGGATCTCACCTCGCGTGAAATTCCCCGGACATTTTTTCCAGACGACCGGCTGATTTTTATTCACAATGAAACGAGTGACTTGGGATGAAACGGTGTCTCTACTCTAACAGCCCGTTTGAAAAAAAAAAGCTGTTTTATCTGCGTAACCACGACGATCTGCATACTAACTGTAAAAAGACCTAAGCACTTTGCCTTCAGGCGTGTGACCAGCCTGAAGACTCGACTTAACAGTTCAAAACAAAGCAATGTTATTCGGCTAGTTACTTGACAGTTTCTAATTTATAGCTAGATGAATTCATAAATATTAATTTAGATGCAATGATAATGAATGCAGAATCATTGCCTCTTAAAATGATGAGTGACAGAGACGGTTAATTTCGCTGGCATGTCGGTGATGTGGATCTAAATCATTTTAAATCACATTCTCACCTTTACCTATTATCCAGTCTTCTTTCTTGTTTCACGAAAAGTTAAAATTGACAGCCACATTATTCGTCAGGTATTCAAACATTTGATTGTATCACCATTTTATAATATGCGAATATCCCACAAGCGCATAATTTGTCACCCTGTTATATTTAACATCTGGCAGGTACGAGACTATTTTAAGCAAGGTGAAGAGGCGCAGCTACAAAAAATGTTAACAAGACGCTGTTTTCATTCCACAAGTGGCGTAAAACCACAGAGCCGCTTAGATTTATGCCGCTCGGACTCTGTGTTGCCTCCCCGATGTCCGAGACAGCTTGAGGTATGAGGCGATGAAATAAAAGATGTGTGAACTCCCGGCAGCTCGGGGGGGGGGGGGGGGGGGGGGCGCTTCCTGTTGAATGATGCAGAAAGCCCTGTTGTCACAGCTGCCTCTCCTGGGACAGCAGTGGCCGTGGTCCTTGGCTGGAAACCGCCAGTTGACGCGCTCTGCCGCAGGACAATTTGAAGCACCCCCCCCCCCCACAACATTTAGTCCCAGAAGCATAGAGGTAGTCCATAATGCCTGTCCCAATTGGATCATGTTCACACACCATCGCTACCGGGACAAATAGGCCGCTTGTTGCTATGGCACTGCACAGTGCGTGGCTCCAGTTTATGTGCTTTCAAAATCACATTAAAAAAACGTTATACAGACATATGAGTAATTCGTTTTTTTTTTTCTGCACACGTGTTTCTGTGACAGATACACACAGACACGGCGCATTAAGCCCCTTTTTTGTCATTTGTCAACGCAAATACGGGAAAAGGCTGAGGGAGAAAAAACGGGAGAATTTCCAGGTTTGTAGAAATCGAGTAATTGCATGGGTTTCTGCGGTTATAAAAATAAATACCCAGACTGCACTTCAGCACGCTGCTGTTCACCGTCACCTCCATCATTCCTGTAAATGAAACACAATATGCACTAATGCATTTACATTCCTTTCTTTCCCCAGTATGTCATGGAGTGGTGATAAATTACCTTTGGGTTAAGGGCTCGTCTTTGGCATTTTGATTAAAATAAGAGTCGTTTTGAAACCGTATTCATTTAGCAGACGCTCTTATACAAAGCAACCTACACAGGTTGCTTTTGTTAAACACACAAACCATTTATTCAGCTGGATATTTGCTGAAGTAATTCAGGTTAAGTACTCTGCTCAAAGTTCCTACCTCACCTGGGAATTAAAGCCTGCGGTCTTGACATCGCGTAGCCCAGTTAGCTAACCATTATGCTACATTGTCACCCCAGTCTTAGCTTACAAAAGAACGGAATTATATTACATTCATAGGCCCACAAAGCATGTGTTAAAACACAATTAGGATGAGTCTGCAAAATGAAGTGTTCTTGTTGCTGCAAAAAGGCAGACATTGGATGAAGTGATTTATGAATATGAATGAAAAAGCAATTATATTTTTATATAAGATGGAAACAAAAAAAGATTTGCATATTACTCTAATGCACGTAAGTAACCCTGATTGAAGATCATTCAAATACATTGCAGGGGGAATTAGAGTAGGTATTATTGTATACATTCAGTCTACTGTGTTAAAAAATGACAAATTAGATAGCAAGGAGTGTTATTTTCAACTGGATCTCACTCATCAATCAAAGAAATGAGGACATTAACTTAATCTACACCTCAACAAAAAGCAAGGGGTAAGACTGCAGTTTTTTTACACTGTTGTGGGTACTGCTTTTATAGGCTTTGATTCTCAGCCTAAAGGCACTGCTTTTATCATAGGAATGAATTATTCCTTCCCTTAATTGTCACCTTTTCCATATTTTATTCATCTCTGAACGGAGGTATTCCCTTAAATTTTGAGAAAATGCAGCGCTTGGCATCGTAAAAACTTGGCACATGTGGAAATTCCATTTCAATCTTCACCACAGTTAGCTGAGAAAAAGGAATACTGTGTTTTTTAAAGTTCCACCCTGTGTTCCCAACATTTCCATAATGCAGACACTTCAATCTATAGCATATTGTGTGGAACATCTGAGTGTAATTATGATGTCATAATTAATTTATATATCAGATAAAATCAACAGCTCAAACACTATTAATAACTATCAATATTTTTTATTGTATTACTATTTAATAGTTTTAATATTTTATTGGGTAACACTTATTTTATTGGGTAACATTAAATTAAGTTGCACCTATACGGGTGTAGTTAAATTGTAACTAATTGTAACTAATTTATTACTGCGTAACTCCAACATAGGTAACATGGAACAACAGTTAGCGATATTCTGAATTACTCGTGAATATTTAGAAATATTTTATTTAATACATCTTTATGATACACAACAAATAAACCTTGATTGTTAATTTCACAATTTGTCTTTTATGATATCTGTGTAATTAAGAATACCACTAACTGCTGTTTCATATTACCTATGTTGGAGTTACTCAGTTACTCACTTCTTGTAACCAAATTAGTTATAATTTAACTACACAGGTATAGTTGCAACTTAATATGAAGTGTTACCTTTTATTGTTAACTATTTCATATGTAACTTGCTCGGAATAAAATGTCACACATCTTTTTATTTAGTTGATATAAAGTGAAACCTGTAAGGACACTTTTACACCAAAATCTCACTGAACCAGAGCTTTTTCCTCAAGTGAAGGAATACTACTTGAGCGGTAGTTCAATGACATGCTATTCAACTGGTTTGAATAGTGCCTTGCTGAAGAGGCATTCAATTTGACCAGAAACTTCCAGGCATCCACAGTCGATAACCGAACCGATGTACAGGATACTGATCAGTATCTCCAAAAACCATATTGGATTTTTAACTTGGCTCGGCTCGAGAATAAGGAGGAGGGAAAATATCCTGTTTTAAACGTAGGGAAATATGATGTGAGCATTGTCTGCGTTGCGTGTATGTTTCCATAAGCACACGCATAAGCCACATGCACTTCTGAGAGGGGGCCCCCCAGGCGCCGTGAAGAACGTTCTCCTCCGCGTGCGATCTCTGAACATCTGGATCAAGATGGCAGACCATTTCCTCTCCGCTTCACAGTTCCGCTTTCTCCGATGTAGGTCCTTTCTGTCCGGGCCTAATGGCGGCCGTCTGCTGCGAAGGACCCTCCCACACTACGCTGCCGCACAAAAACGCCCAGAGTCCCCTGCTACGGCGCACCCAATCACTGGGGAATCTCCGCTTTCAAATCTTTACTCGTCACTAGACAACCGTGGCCAGCTGGTGTCTATGAAGGCTACTTTCTGATTGGCTGGTGTCTATTATGGTGTCTAGCACTGGACATCTCGGGACAGCGGGGGCTATTTTTAATTATTCCACTTTAATTCACTTGATTAATGCAACGATTCTACTGAATGTCTTTATTTGATATGTTTGTGTGTTGTGGGTCTGGCCCACTGTCTATGTCTTTTAGTTTTTGCTGGGGCTACAACTGAAGTTCCCAAATGGGAAAATAAAAGTGATTCTATTCTATTCTATTCTATTCTATTCTATGAAGGCTTCCTTTTGCTTGGGTGGTGTCAGTATGAAGGCATCCTTCTGATTGGCTGTTGTCTATGAAGGCTGCCTTCTGATTGGCTGGTGTCTATGAAGGCTTCCTTCTGATTGGCTGATTTCTATGAAGGCTTCCTTCTGATTAGCTGGTGTCTATGAAGGCTATTTTTCTGATTGGGTGAGATATTGCAAACATCCCTGCTGAGCAGAATGCAGCATAGTGGTCTTCCCATCCTGCTAGGAGCCTGTTTTTTAACACTGGGGTCCTGTCCTTGAATCCTCAACTGGACAAGGTACAGCTGAAAGATTTTCCGGTAAGGCCATGCAAGCACAGTGATGGCTTTTTTCCCATTTAATTTTTTGTATGTTTTAAATGTCCTTCAGTCACCACTGTATCTAATTTTAAAAAATGACCCCCTTTTTTTTTTGTTTATCCAGAATTTACATATGTGTGAATCAAAACTGGGAAAAGCAGACTCATTGGTGTGTACAATAATTATCGTGAAGAAACAGGGTTTACATAATCTGATAAAATTCATTTATTACTGTTGCATGTTTATATTGGAAACTCCTTGTTTCCCTCCTTCTTTATTTTTTTTTTTTTTTTTTTTGCTTGCCTCTCCGCCCCCCCTCCCTAATTCAAGCATTCAAACTTTGAAGAATCGCCCTTTAAAATAATCTCTGTGGAGACAATCATTTTCACGGTAGCTTTATTGACTTGTTTATTCTGGCATTGGTTTTACAGACTTGGTCGCCTTATTTTCCGGCAGTCTGGTTGGAAGGTTGGAATATTCCCGAATGAAGCGGTAATTTCGCTGACTGGTTTCGGGCACGTGGCGTCTGCTGCGTGTGCTCAGTTGGCGCTTCTCGGGGGCTGCAATGTGGAAAGGTGTCGTTACCCGGAGCGTGTGGCGTGATGGAGCTGAAATGCACAGTTAGCCTGCCTCCCCACCGTCTGCACAGAGCGCCTGTCGCGAGACCGTCTGCGTGAGATTAGCATGGTCTTATTTTCGGAGGGGAGAAGTCCAAGTTCTGATGTAATCCATTCTGAAATTTAACATGCTGCCAGGTTTATACATTCAGAAGTTGAATACATCCAGTGTATCTGAGAGAGCTGCAGTCTTTATGATCTTAAGATTTCCAAAAGGACTCTCCTGAAGAAATAAAAAGGTAAAATAAAATGATCTCTCCCTGCTCTTTCAGTAAAAACATCTCTCTCTCTCTCTCTCTCTCTCTCTCTCCACACTTTGGCCGCTACAAAATATCTAGAACCACCTTATTTATTCTAGCCCTGGCTTTATGAACTGTTAACATAATAGGCCCGATGTTTACATTTAAATCTTGTTCCAGTCCCATCATGTAGCGTCAGAACACTTCTTTTCAGTGTACATAAAAATGAATTAATTTTCTGTGTAGGATTTCAACATAGTCAGTCATTAGATTTATTAATCGGGTCCTCGCACGCCTACTCAAGATTCAGAAGGAAAGACGTTACTAGAACTTCTGGCATTATAAACATGTGTCATGGAAACAGAGATTTCATCAGAATATTTCTTCAGAAACTGTTTAGAATTATACAAGTGAGATACATATTTTCCAATAGATCATAAATAAACGATAAAGTACAGCCTCTGTGTGTCCATGCCCTTTTCATAACAGTGGCTTTGTTTATCGGTTCTAATAGACTTTCTGTTTGAAGAGAAACATTTTTATAATTCCATTTAAACTGTTTTTATTTATATCTACTTTTGTTCCTTCTCGGCCTAGCCGAGTGTGTATTTGAGAGAGTATTATTACACGTATCATATATTGTCAGTGTCGTGCATTTTTGTCATTTTTGTTTGTTTTCTTTTTTGGCACATATTGAAAGTTCTTATTCGGCTATATGTATTGTCAGAGTTTCATAACTTGACAAGTAATAAAGTTGGTTCAAAAGCCCAGATGAAAAAACCATAAGGCTCACTGGTAAATGGAAAATAGAAGCAATTTTATTTTATTTTTTGTTGTTGCTGTGCCTGAGAATTACATTTTTTGCAGATACAAGGTTTATGTGCAACACTGACAATATGGCGGTATCTCTATATGACATTGTACATGAGACGAGTTGCTCGGAATAGCTGGGGCTTAGGAAGGACTGAATGCGTGCCTCAGAGCTACATCAGGAATCATACTTTTGACAGTAATACCTGGAGACGAATGGAAGTATGGATTCAGCTACCGAATCGAATGCCCAGAACACTTCTCATCAGTGAGAAAAGGCTATGCGCCCTATTTTAAGGACACAACACAGGCACTCCGCACGCCATGTCTAAGTTAAGTTTTGTGTTTGAACAGTCAATGGTAGAGCACCATAATGCGCAAGTGGACTAGTAGAAGTAGTATGGTTGTGTGGCAGCGCTATGGCAGTATACAAGCCAATCAGAAATCTTTCCACATGCCCTTTCAATAATGCTTTTAATTCATCTGGAGTGTTTTGTGTAACACCTGTTTTGTAGCATATCACTAACCTGTCCAAGTACTTATAACTCATAATTTTTTTTTAATGTTTAAGATAACACAGTGCAGCAGTGACTGCTAACAATGTACATATTATTATTATTATTATTATTACTATTATTTCACTATTAGTTATTATTATTATTACTATAAATTTTTGTAAAACTCTCAGAAGTAAAATATTGCCCTGCAGTATGTGCCGTTTGGAAGCAGAATGGAAATTTTTTAATGACCTTAAAAAGAGGAGGGAATAGGATGAGACACAAAACCGTTTGGTCTATAGGAGTGGGCATCTCGGATTAGTGGCTTCGAAGAGGTCGCAGACGGCAGTGTCACCATAGATATAGAACCATAGATGTGACATATGTCATAGTTAGTGGCACAATTTCTGAGACCATACCCAGGTAAGATGGTGACCAGTAACCATGGTTTTATATCTATGAGCCAATCATCAGCTATCTGGCTTCTGAGACCCGATTATGACATCACAGTGGGTTAGAAAGTACATTAGACTTTGCCATAGGTAAGATGGCTGCCAAATTGTTCAATTGCAGAATTCCAAATTACTATTACATCACATGATATGTCATATCTATGGTTCTATATCTATGGGTGTCACGATGTTCAGCTTCCCCCGGAACACAGCAGTGGGATGGCAGTAATTGGGAAGCTCGAACCCGGGCAGGGAATGCGCCGGCGCTGGATGAAGCTGATGAAGGTGCTCAACGCGCTGTGACGCGGCAGCCAATGCGTCATCCAGAGCACCACCCAAAATCAGGGAAGCCAACGCAGCGAGGGGGGTGTCGGGGGTCGCCTGGCGAGTCCCACTGTGTCTGGACACTATGCCAGAATCATCAATGAATGTTAGCATCAGTGATTTATCGCCTCATACGCAGGTGCTAATACACCGTATTTATTATCTCCCGCGGTTGATTGGAGCATCGTGTACACCGATCTGAGTGCTCACTGAACCTCTGCTCGATAGAGCGTGGCGCTACATCGCTTTATTATTCTGCTTTAGCCAATGACCTCATCAGGGCCAAATTACCTGGATTATTTATTTATTTTTTACTGCAACCAAGTGAAGCACTTTGCTCAAGGATACAACAGCAATGTCCCACCTTGGAATTAAACCTACAGCCTTGCAGTTGCAAGCTTTCATAAACATTGTGGTACAGTGCAGTGCAGATGTACCCATTGATGCCACTCAGGTAAATAAATCACTTTTCTCAAGGGGGGGTGGGGGCTATCTTGGATTCAAACATGCAACCTCTTACTCCACTATGCCACATAGTAATTTAGCTTCCTGCTCTGCATGTAAAGGCACTGCTGACTGCCTTTAGAAGTTCATTTAGGGCTTCTGAGTGACGCTGTTTAGAGGTTATTCATAATTATTGGCTTTAAAAGTAAATAAATATGATGCACAATGCCACTGGGGAATTTGCTGATCCATAAACGATACAAAAAAGACTGAAGTGTAAACAGAGCTTCAATTATACTATCTGGTGCAGAGCAACAGGCCTGGAAAATTAAATCTACAATGCATGTGCTTTCAGTCCAATGAAATCTACTTAGTTGAACTTATTTAGTGGGGGAAAAAAAGTTCATTTTTGTCTGTATTAAACATTATTTAAAAGGATGTGCGTTTTGCCTTTGTAATTTTAACGTGCACTTCTAAGGGTTCAGAAAAATACAATAAGATTTTGCAGCAATAGATGGTTTGGCAGAAAGAAAGCAGCCATTACTTGAAAGTGGCCCAAAATGTATCCCAGGGACAGTGATGATTAGTTCTCTAGATGTTTGTTTTGACTGAGATTGTCCACTTTTTTTTCTCTGTGCTCTTTGTTCAAGCAGTAAGAAGTGTGGCTTATTGTTTTATGCTTTTTATTGTTTTCAAAGGCAGCGCATCAAACGTCCTGCACATACAATGAATGCATAATGTCGAGACCAGAAAGAAGCAGAGATATTCTTATATACTGTATATAATAATATATACACACACACACACACACACACACACACAGACATATGTACAAACATAGTTTTGTGTCCATACAATATACTTTGGGGGAACCCATTTTTCCAACACGTGTCGTGGCTTAAACGTTTTGGCACCAAGATGAAAAGGTCTCTGCTATGCCCACGATGCTGTGTGTAAGAGGAATATGTGAATAAGTGGCAAAAAAATAAGCTGTCAAAGTCCAGAGCGGCCCACCAAGTGGGGGTGGATTTAATATCTGTGGTCATTTAGCGTCATGGGGGTTCATGGCAGAGGAGCGTGTTTTATGATGTTTTCTGTCTTTATGATGTGTAATAGCGGTATTGTAGTTTGGCGGAATCTCCCACTGTGAGCCTGTTTCATTGCTCGCCCGTGCTGTGTGGATCACAAGCTCGGCGCAGGATTTAATTATTTTTACGTGTCAGATTTAATGGAGCCGACTGCACTGTTCATTAAGGTTAGCAATAAATCCGCTTTAATTACAACCGTAAAATAAATAAATAAATAAATAAATAAACGGGTGGCGTCGCGCCTCCTGTAACTACGCTGGTATTTACTGTTTGCATTTCAGGCCTCTCAGAGGCAACGGTGGCCCCCGGTACAGGAGGCGTCATTAACAATAAGCCGCGCGAACGCTGATGTACGGTTAGCTCAGCACGGCCAAAAAAAAACAAAAAACGGCAGCGTCGCAAATTTACTCCGTCGACTTTATTTTTGTCGCGTCAGTCAGGCGGACACAAAAGGCTCGCTGCCTCCGCGGTCGTTTTTACGAGGTAACAATCCCCGGCTATCGATCGCTACACCCCCCCTCCCCTCCTCTTCCCGCCGAATGTAACGGACGCTTCCTTCCCCTGTCCTCTGCCCCCGCAGAACGCCGACCCCGTTCACAACCTGCTGCTGGACGTGATCACGTACGTGGGCATCCTGCTCTCCCTCGTCTGCCTGCTCATCTGCATCTTCACCTTCTGCTTCTTCCGCGGCCTGCAGAGCGACCGCAACACCATCCACAAGAACCTGTGCATCAGCCTGTTCGTGGCCGAGTCCCTCTTCCTGCTGGGGATAAACCGTGCCGACCAGCCGGTAAGGCCGGGCGCCCGAGCCTGACGTGCGATACGTCCAGAGGTGTGGTAAAATCCAGGTTCAGAAAATGAAAGTCCTCCCCAGTATTTTGTTCCAATCGCCTGGATTTACAAGTTAGCGCAATTCCTCAGCCAGGAGGTAGAACTAATTAGTGAAATCATCTGGCCAAGTTTGTGGGTGGAAGAAAAACATGGCAGGACTTTTACTTTCTGACCCCTGGACTTTCCACCTCTGGATACGTCTATGTATGGCTTGGGTTCCATTTTAAAAAAAAATTGTTTTTTTAAAAATCTAGTTTGTTTTGAATCGTGATGAATGCATATATTGTTTTCTTTTTTTGTTCTTTGCTAAAGTGATCCATGAGTCAGACTTTCAGAAAAATGGTGATTGAATTAATGTCATTTACACAATAACATCATTGTGTGACTCTTTGCTAAACTGCATTGTTTATTTTCTGAGCTTGGAGCAAGTTGGACGTTAGCCACTTCTGAAAGATTTTTGCAGCACATAGATAATACTTTATATGGCATGGCTTTTTCATATCTGTCCTTTTTTTTTTTTTTTTTTTCATATTATGGGATTTGGTTTGCCTCTCTGATGATAGCACAGAGAAAAGCATGAATAATATGTCACAAATACGTCCCCCAGGCCTACATATATAAGCATATAGCCTATATTATTTGACTTCAATTTATTCCAAAGGCAAGTGTCAAAGGACTGGGAACATCCTACACAATTCCACAGCGGCTTTCCATACAGGAGTATTTTCCTGCCAGTGGATAGAGAACATTTCTTTGAAGGATCAAAGACTCGACATCTTGGGCATCAGAGATTCCAGCATTTCAGAGCTCCTGCATTGCACTGTGTAGATTGTTGTTTATTTGTGTTTTTACCTTCATTCTCTCTATTGAATATGTGATTTTTATTACACAGAAGAGAAAGACACATTTGGCCTGTAAACATTGGTTTATGTTCCCCGCATGTCATATAGCCATTATAGGGTTTATGAATAAAGGTTTATCATATTGCTAAACCTGAAATACACTGTGAAAGGATTTCTATGGAATTTTCGCACAACAGGATTTGTATCCCAGAATCCTTTGCATTTCCAATGAAAGCCTGTAACACCAACAATTGATTACCAGACACTTAGGAGACATTGTCATCTAAAGTGAGACTTGTCTATAGCTTGAATTTACATGATTAATTTGATTTCATTTGATTTCTTGACTTAAATATATATTTTTAAAGTGGCTGAGAAATACAAATGAACCGGCTTAACATTACATTACAGCATTTAGCAGATGCTCTTATACAGAGCGACATACACAACTTTTTAAAGCATTTTTTTACATAGTATCCACTTCTACAGCTGGATATATACTGTAGCAATGCAGGTGAAGTACCTTGCTCAAGGGTACAACGGCAGTGTCCTACCTGGGAATCGAACCTGCAGGTCTTTCGATTACAAGCCCAGTTCCTTACCCATAATGCAACACTGCCGGCTTAAGCAGATGCGGTAAATGAACCCCAATGGGGACTTTGTAATGAGACCAAAACCACGTCCGTTTACTGTATATTGTTGGACGTCAGCCAAAGCGGTGCAGGTTAAGTGCCTTTCTGGAGCGCTGTACCCCCACTCCCCCACGGAGAGGAGGGGGAAACGTGACGTGACGCGACGCTCGCTGTCCTCCTCAGATCGCCTGCGCCGTCTTCGCCGCCCTGCTGCACTTCTTCTTCCTGGCCGCGTTCACCTGGATGTTCCTGGAAGGCGTGCAGCTGTACATCATGCTGGTGGAGGTGTTCGAGAGCGAACACTCCCGCAGGAAGTACTTCTACCTGGTGGGCTACGGCGTCCCCGCCCTTATTGTGGGCGTGTCGGCGGCGGTGGACTACCAGAGCTACGGGACGGACAGAGTGTGAGTATCCCTAAACCCGTGTCCGGTTACAGCGCCTGCCTTAAAAGCGTCGTACACTCGCATAAAAAAAACGGTACGAAAAACTGGCTAAAAAGGTACAAACGCTTGTCAATGGGGGTGGTACCCTATACTGCAGGTATGTAAAATTGCTCCCCTAGCCTGCAATACACAATTCCTTTATACCTTCTTTGTTTTTGCTTGTAAAAGGTACTTATTAGTACCCAAATAGAACATTATTGTACTTTTCAGGGTACATCTTTCCACTGTACCTTTATTTCTGAGAGTGTATGGGACTGTTATTCAGCCCATTAAATAGGGAAACCGGCTTTGCTATTTACTTGCCATGTTATTACTTGTAGTTATGTTGAATTTTAGTTTAGGTTGAGCATCCCGTGGTAAAACATTTAATTTGTAATATACAAAAGTATCATTCCTTTTATGTTTACTATAGCATATGGTGGATTATGGTGTTTATTTTGCATGCAAATGAATGTGATTGAAAAATATTACATTCCACACAAATGTACACACAACAATATGCGTCAAAACCAGCGCCAGTCTCCATCAGCCAAAAAAATATTATAATTTTAGAAAACGGCATTAATGAAAAATAATGTATTAGCATGGCTAGGTCTTACAAGCAGTTTGTCATAAAACTGAAAGATCAGTGTAAACACTTTAAATTATGGTAAAATCCGAATGAAAGCAGACAAATAGTGAGCAGGTCTCTCAAGACTTCATTACCTCAAAATTAAGCAAGACTTTTACATTGCATTACAGGCATTTAGCAAAACACACTTATCCAGAGTGACTTACACACCTTTTGCATTTATTTATTTTACATAGTAGCAGCATCTATTTATACAGCTGGATATATACTGAAGAAATTCAGGTTAAGTATCTTGTTCAAGGTACAACAGCAGTGTCCTCCCTGGGAAAGTCGGAATTGAACCTGCAAATGAACCTGCATATTAATTGACACACTGGAGTTTAAAAAAAAATTATTATAATTTTTTTTTTTTTTACAAAGAGCTCAAACTCGTTGTCAAACTCTCCCTGGAGACCAAGTGTTAGAGGAGACAAACATCGTACAGGAGGCTGTTAATCGCAGTGTGTCATCTGCGCTAATCTTTCATCTCTAGCCTTTCAATAATGAAGACTGGGAAATGAACGTGGCGCTCAGGCAGGAAGAAGCCTCAAAATTACAGCGGCTTTCAGAAATGCCGATCGCGCACGAGGGGGAATGGCGCCCAAACAGATACGTGTTTGTGCGTGATCATTGCCGGAGCGACATTCCCATGGGGCATGAGCCCCCCCCCCCCCCCCCGCACGCGCACACACACACGCACAACCCCCGCCACCTGAATGAAAGCAAAGCCGCAAAAATGTTATTTTTAAATCCATATCCCTCAGACTTGAAATGCGGAAATTGCTACCCCATCCAGGTCCAGGGAGAGGAGGGGGGGGGGGGGGTGGGGGTGAGTACATCTCTCACCCTTCTCTTTAAGGGGAGACAGAGGTCCCTCTAATACCCTGACTATGCGGTTATCAATGCGAGGCACGGCATTGATATGCCATGATAGAGAGAGAGAGAGAGAGAGAGACATGATAGAGAGAGAGAGAGAGAGAGAGAGGTCAAGAATAACAACAGGTCCCATTTTAGTTCTCCTTGAAACATTCTCTGTCTGAGGAGTCGTTACGGAATGTAATTAAAATAGAAGTCATTTTTCCCCACATTTGTTCTGCGGTAGACGGGCCATCGATGATGTGCACTTCCTGGGAAAGCTTGGGTGGGGGGGGGGGGGGGGGGGGGGTGTGCAGGCGGTAGTCTACAGACCTCTCAGGCTCTTTCTGGTGCACAGGGAGGTTTCCACCGCCAGCTTTGGCCATCACAAACAGGCCGCTTGCTACTTTCTCTCCATTCATTAACCATGAATAATGTTATTAATGCCATAAACATCAATCGATTGTTTCGCAGAGCTTCTCATTAGCAATAATGAATTTTTTTTTTTTTTTTACAATGGCCGCCATAAAGTACACTGTAATCACCCCTTATGAATGCTCTTTGAACATCAATTAATGCTATCATGTTTTTCTTCAGTTATTTTAAAGTGCCTGTCTGAAAATCATTTGTAAGGGATTTGTATTGGATGGGAATTTTTTTTTAACAGGCACAGCAATAAATGTTAATAACATTTTAATAACGCTTTAATATATCTTTCATTAAGGAGCTATTTTGGAATATATTACTTGGAAGTAAGCTAGCTCCCTGCTATTGTCTGAAATGGGCAGTTTTCCCAGAGTATGTCTTTTCTGACCTGGAGTTTTGTATTTTTAATGGCAATTGTGAGTCTTCCGCCCATAAATCACCCACTCAGAATATTACCGCATACTTATTTAACATTTGCCAGTATTAAAAAAAGAAAAAAGTTAATTTATGTGTAGTTAACACAGTGTCACCTCAATTGTGTCTCTCTGTCACCCTAAATGGCGGCAGAACAGGACAATAAGTTTCCCGAGGTGCAAGATGGAGGTCTATTTAATGCGCAGGAAATGAAATTATTAATAATTTAGCTATGAGGTCATGAATCAGCTTCATTGATGGCGGTTCTAGTGCATTTCAATGCAGCTCCTGCAACATTGGCAAGTAATGAGCTCCACGTCCCGCAAGTTCTCTTAATGCGTTGTTTTATTGAACATCTCGGAGGTCGAAGAAAGGATTAAAATGGCATTAACGTTTCCTCAGGCAGTGTCTTCTCACTAAGCTGATTGTAAATGCCAGGTATCCTTTAAACAGCTACAATGACTACAGCGTGTGTGTGTGTGTGTGTGTGTGTGTGTGTGTGTGTGTGTGTGTGTGTGTGTGTGTGTGTGCTGCATGCATGCGTGTGTGTGTGTGTGTGTGTGTGTGTGTATGCGTGTGTGCATTACAGTGGGGGTAGATATGTGTGAGAGCATAGGTGTTTGTCTGTCTGTATGTTAGTGTATGCATGTGCCCTTTTATTTAGACATATGAACAAGATAAAATATTTCCAAAGTGCCATAGTTTTTTTCTCTTTTGCCTCCAAGAGGTAATTATCCTGTTCCTCTGAAAGTGCTGTCGAAGATGGCTTCCATAATTTAGCATTTAAATGAACAAGTGCTGTAATATTTCCCAGCCCTGGGTGAAATGTTTTGAGGCCTCCATTACTCTCTGTCTCACTTCCTGTGCACATCCCACGATGCAGTGCTTCAGCTCCTCTCTTCTTCTCTCCTTTGATTGCAGTTGTTGGCTCCGGCTAGACACCTACTTCATCTGGAGTTTCATTGGTCCGGCCACCTTAATTATCATGGTAAGCCAATCAGAATGAGCCCCGCCTGCCTCTCGGGATGAGCCCCGGCAACCACAACAATCCAGTCGAAACTAGCGCCTTTGGTATCGCGAGCGATCCACGTTCGTGTTGTATGCCGGGCCTGAATCAGCATTTTCAGCCGTGAATGTGATTGGTGAACCAACACGAGGTCTTTTTTTACCACTTCAATGAATAGCTGAAAGAACTGAGAGACCTTACCGCAGGGTGAACACTCTTTGGTATTCAAGAGCAAAGCCCATCTGCTTTGATTAAGATTGATTTCAAATGTCTTCACATTGAAATGGAATGCATTTTCATGCATGCTAAAACAAAATCCATAAATAAATAAATAAAAACATCTGAGTGAATTTGATACTCGGAAATTACATTTTAAAAGCAGTATTATATTATTTTTTTGTTTTTTTGTGATATCATGTCATGTATTTGAGAGAATTAGTGTGTTTCTACATCAAACAATATTAATGTGCACACACCAGACAGACAGACACAAATTCACAATTATTCTCTTTTCTCTGCTTCATACTGTTCACCTGTTAAAGTGTTACCAGTACTAGTGCAGCGTCGTTCGGAACGGGCCGATTTCTTGGCCCCCGGTATTGCTGCTTGCAGCTTTCTCGAGAACCGCTCATCCAATCAACTTCACACTTGACACTGCACTTCCTTGGGTCCTGAGCAATACAGCTAGCGAATTTCAACTTCATACAGTGCCCGGTTGTCAAGCAAATCGAATTACAGACAAACAGACACGCAGCAGACACACAGACAGGATTTCTGCCTTTATAGTTAATGTTCTTTTGCGGGGCTTTTTTTTTTGTGTGTTTGTAGGTAAAAGCAGACTCTCAGATAGTATTTTGCAGTTAGGTACTGGTAAAAATAGACAAGCACACGGATGCAGCGAAGGGCAGTCCAGTCCTGAGGTGCTGACATGACGCAGAGAAGCAATGGGGATGAATTACACACGGCACATTTCTCTAATTAACTGAATGTCATGGGCATGCATGTGACTCACAATATCCCCAGAAAAAATGTCAAAAATCCCATCAGGGGCAGCATCACCAATAGAATAGAATAGAATACCTTTTCTTTTTCCGTTAGGGAACTTCAGTTGTAGCCACCGGCAACAACAGAAAAGACATAGACAGTGGGGTAGACCCACGACACACAAACAAACATATCAAATAAAGACATTCAATAGAATCATTGCATTCATCAAACTAATTAAGTGTAATAGCCTACGGCCAAACGTCATGATTAAAAATAGCCCCCCGCTGTCCCGAGATGTCCAGTGTTATCAAGCAGTCCAACACACAAACTCCGCCTCCACGACTTTCCTCCATACACGCAGTGTTGCGGTCTCTGTCCACTGTCAACACGGAGCACCGAACTGCGTCAGCCTTCCCACTCGTCGCCTCACTCCTCCCCCGCATTATCTTCTCCTTCCCTTCCCTGGTGGCCTTTTGAAGATTGCCTGCAGTCCTAAATCAGTCCCGACATCTTCAACTCAGGTGAAGAGCGATGGTAAACTTTGTAGCAGCAAATCCAACGGACATTCCCGAGCATATGTTGCGAATGCGTCTCCATGGTGACGACCACAAACAAAATTATCCCGAATATACAATTAGTCAATATTATCAAAACGAGCAGCATGAGTGCCCTGAACAATCTCCAGCCCGCTTCCCCGTCCCACAACAGACACACAGCGCATGAAAAAAACAAAAGACATAAGCCAGAAACGACAAAATACATTCAAATTAACAAACACGAACACGAGAGACAACTGGACTACATGTCGCCATTACAGCGCCACATGACGTCCAATAGGGCCATACCAAGGATAAGAATGAGTCTTATGCTGCCAGCGACTCACTGATTTTAGCCAATCAGTGAGTCTTTTCTTCTTTTTTTTTAATAAGGAGAGCAAAATCTTTTGATTGGTTCACAGCCAGTGATTGAAGGTATAAGGTGGATGAATCTACCGTACTACGTGCTACGCGTATGCGGTTGGCGAAATCTGACCCAGCCGTCGCCAGGCACTTAGCGACTGCATTCCTGTTGATTCAAGAATGATTCAAGAACGCGCGGCACACAAAGGTGGGGAATGTGCTCTCTATTCCGTTGAGTGCAGCATCGGATTCTCCACTGAAGAATACCTTAGAAATGGACTATTATTTTTTTGAGATTGTAACGTGGACTAGAGGGGCATGAGAATGATGAAACACTGCTTTGTTTTCATTTTATTTTTGTTTGATGCCAATCTAGTTTGATTCATAGGTCTGTTTACTTTCCGCGGCCACACAGTTAATGAAGGTCTGTTGGAGGGGAATGACGGATGTTGGACCAGCAATAATATTTGACTTCCCTGCTGCTGCCCTTACCCGTCTTTACACGACTGAAAACAAAAAAAAGATTAAATTTAAATAAATAAAGAACTGAGAGATATAAATAAATAAATGTCCCCACACGGTCTTGTGTTCCAGCTCAACGTGATCTTCCTGGGGATTGCGCTTTACAAGATGTTCCATCACACTGCCATTCTGAAGCCAGACTCGGGCTGCTTGGATAACATAAAGTAAGGGTTTCTCTCTGCGTGTTTCTCGTCGTTTGTCACTTTTTCTTCCCAGAATGCACAGCGTCACGAATGGAATCCTAACGAGTGTGAATGGATTGTGAACATGCCCGAGCAAAAGTGAACTGAACTGCCAAATAAATTAATAAATAAATATATAAATAAATAAACGATTTCCCTGCATTGTAAATGTCAGCTTCCTTGCCTGTTTAATGTGCTTAATAGCCGCCTACGCCCGTGGAGGAATCGTGCTATCTCTTATTAGCGTTTGGCAGTGATTTGCTCTGCCTGTGAAGCCATTAACTAGAGAAAAAAAAGAAGACATCCACCCATTCTTGGTTGGCTTAGATTTGTTGCAAGAATGGAATTTTTAATGGGATTCCTGAACCCAGAAGATTCCTTAACCTCCCTGGCAGCAGGTGGCGCTCATCGACATCGTATCAGCACTGTCTGACCAAAAGACAAACAGAAAATCTGAGAAAGAAAAAAGATAAAGAACTGAAAAAAGCTAAGCCAATAATTAAGCGAAAGATTGTATCTTCTTAGTGAAAACACGGTTAGTATAGCCAAGAAGATTGTTTGCTTTTCTTGTTAATTTACTGACTCCAAACATTCAGAGATACACATGGGGAAAAACTACATACCAGGAATGATGTCTGGGCAGACGGCAAGATGCCACAGATACACATTGCTGGACATGTAGTGCACAGTTGTATTGTGTATGTATGTATTGTATTGTGAGTGGCTTGAATGGATGATTTGGCCCTAATTGAAGATATTCATTCAGTGGAATCCGTTGTTGTGCATCTATTGTTGTTTGGGGTCTGTGGGTCATCATTAGTCCATTGTCATTTAAAGTGTATTCAGTGTCCTTCCCTTGATAACGGATGAGGGCCGTCCCCTCTTGACTTTAGCAGCGTTTTATTTTAGTGCACACTGCCCTCCTAAGCCTTTTGTAATGCTGCGCAGATGCATTCGTATTTGCTCTTGTCGCTGATTTTAACAGTAGCAGAGGTCATGCCATGTCGTGAAGATGGCGGATATGTTCGGGAAGACCCTCTGAGCCAGCCCAGTGCTTAGTTTGGAGACGACCTTGGCTCTGACCTTGAGGGACTGAGTGCAGACAGGACAATTTCTCGTCGTTAAAGAGTGTTCCACCATAGAATCTCTTTTCAGGGTCTAACGGATAAAAAGTTGTGTACTGTTTATGGTAATATAGATCCTAATTGCCTTCTTAGCCTGTGGCGGTATTGTAGGTCTGCCTTTTAATTAGGAAGCCTGCTTGTGATACTCAATTTGGTTAAGGCATGTGGTAATGACAATTAATCTCATAAATTTAGTACATTTTTAAATAGATCTCAACCAAGCAGTAAGCACAGAGCACACAGTTAACTCCAGACTCAATTTTTCATAGTAATGTATACTGATCTGTGCTCTAAACCGATTCCCCATTCAGTCAACTAACTGAAGAGTACTAACATGATCTATTCCACGTGCAGTTTTCACATTTTTTTTCTGTATAGTTTACATACAATTTATAGGACTTTTTCTTCCAATATGTCTACAGACTCTCATTTTCACTTCAGTTAGTTCCAATTCGTGTTTAAATATCAATGAGATTTCAATGCAGGAACATTGTTAAATAGTAATAGTGTTAAATGCCCTGGAACAGGGAGAACACTGTGTTCCGGTAATCCAATCCAACTGGGTGTTTCAAACTGAAATGCCTCAGATTTATCTGACATTTCTTAAGTGTTGCACAGTAGTTACATGAAGTAGTTATTTATTACTGTAGTTGCATATATTAGTAGTAGTAGTAGTAGCAGCAGTACTAGTAGTACTAGTAGTAGTAGTGATAGCTTTAAAGGATAAAGCTATGTGTGTGATTTATAATACTTCCAAATGCATTCATCCAAACCAAGCAGCAGCAGCAGCAATAATGTATAATTTCAACAGCTAATATATACAGTAATTTCCACAAAATGCCTTGCAATGGCTGTAATGGTTAGTAGACCCTTTAGCAGACATCACAGCATACAGGAAGGCACTGACACCATTTCCTTTCAAAAGTGCTTTAAAGTTACGGGAGAAATTGCTGAACGCAGTAATCAATACTCAATGGAAAGAGTCTATATAATAACCACATACTGCAGTTGAATCATTCATTAGATTAGAGAGGCCCATCCATTCGGGGGGGACACAGGATAGTGTGGAGTTAAAGACTACTGAATTTCACATTGATCTGCGCAGATTCTCCAACAGATTGGCTCTCTTCTCTCTGGGTGCATGTGGTAACATCTCTGCTGAATATGCCTGATTATTTCTTAAAGTGGTACTTATAAATCCATTGTTCTGAATAAAACATGACCAATAGCTACCGGTGTAATGCCATTCAATTATTTATTAGTTTTGATGTTTTATCAGAGTTGTATATTTTCAGCTCTGACACATTTTTTTTTTGTTTTTTTCCCCTGACCGCCACATCTACAGTTGCCACGCGCGTTGCCACGCTTCAGCTTTCCCCTTCCTGTGAATAAATGATTTTCGTCGATAACGCGATCGACCCAACGCGCCGATCCTTGTTGAAAAAGGTTGCTACCCACGAACCGATATCGGCGTCTTCCTGCCGAAGAGGCCTCCGCCACGGTCTTTCCCTATTTCAGGCGGCTGCACACACCACTTTCTGGGAACGTCTGCCCATCTGTGAAAACGGTTTGCCGCTGTCTAGTCTTTACAGAGAGGCCTGGTGAAGCTGTCTGCTGTCAGAGATAGAGAGAGATTTCTACCCTTGGTGTACATGCCGTGTCGTACAATCGCGAGAGTGGAGGTTCTGGTGAAAAATGTAACACTGATCTTCTGCGTCTGGATGAAACCTTTGTCGTTACCCTTTACCCAAAGATAGGGGTGACTCATGAGTCATAGACTCTTGTCATACGGCTGTTTCTGTTGAAATGGGACTTAATATCACCCCGTCTTGCTGTAAATGTTGTAGTTTGGTCCCAGAGTACCAGAGGCTGCCTTTTCATGATCAGCATTTTTTTCGGGGAAATATCGGGCTTGTTTTTTTTTTTTAAACTAACAAACCAACTGATGTACTAAAGGCAGCGCTGCAAATGGACACAGCCATTTAAATTCACGTCACATAATCTTCTAACAATGGGCCGCTGTTGAGCTTCCTGTTAAGACACTGGGGTTTTAGTGTGTGACGCTGACTGGAATCATATCCTCTCCGTGTCAGTGCCGCCTGCTGGCCGTAGTGGTCCCCAGGGACATGAAGTTGTCATCTCCTCAGACGCCGGTGACCTCTGGTGACCTTTGACCTCTGGTCATTGTGATGCAGAATGAGGAGAAGGGTTGGCTAGAAAAGCACATCTCACAAGATGGCACACTCTTGCACACCTCTCCCAAATCGATGGAGGACGAGACTAAGCAGAACCGGCTTAGGCTTATAGAAACAGTTGGACATTCACAGTTCAGAGAAATACAAAAAGAGGATTAAAAAGAAAAAAAAAAAGCTATTTGATCCTAGGTTCCGTCTATCAAAGATCTCATGTATGAAGCTTATGTTCCCATTCCCAAACATGCATCCAGGACAATTTTAAAGAATATTACATATACAGCATAGCTCGTTGAACCTAAATTATGACCCAAACCTTGCATGTTTGTTTTCTTATTAATTTTCTTATTTTACTGTCTGTTCTCTCTTTTCTTTCGTCCGCTTCCTTCCCGTCTTTATTCGGGTTTTCTTTGTTGTGGATTGCCAGCGGTAAGGTCCAATTTCCAATCGCAGTGTCATTTTGATTACACTTGGATTGGGTGCGTTGTGCTGTCTCTCCCTACCTTCCTGTCTGACTATAGAAATCTAGGGGTGCGTCCCAATACTCGAAAAATACATCCTCCTTTCCTCCACTGCCACCTCCTCTCCTCCGTGCCCCGGAAACGGATCTTTGTTTTTTAATCTAATGTCGCCGATTGCATCTTAATTACGTGTTAATGGTTACATATTATTTAATGGCTCGACGCACATACTGTACATGCAAATACTTGTACTCGAAACGTTTAGGCAGTTTTGCATACTTCCGGGTGTTTTGCATACTTCCGGGTAGGAGAGGAGTGGTAGTGGGGGAGTGGAGGAAAGGAGGAGAGGAGTGGTAGTGGGGGAGTGGAGGACAGGATGTGGGGAGTGAAGAATATTGGGACGCAGCTTCGTCCTCACAAAGTGTGATTTTGATTTGTTTTGTTTATTGGTTTGCTTTTTTTTTTTTTTGTTAGCTTGCTTGTTTGTTTTTGTAGTGTTGTATGTGAAAAATGGTCTAATTTCTTAGGATTGCAGTCACCACTGGAGTTTTGCCTTTAATCTAAAATATTAATGTCATCATAGTTTCCATTTACTGAATTTACAATTAACATTGTTTCATGTGATCAAAATGTAGATGTGTGACGCAAAGTTATGGGACGGTATTGTTGTAGACACAATGAACAAAGGCCTAACTGTGGTACATTCTGCTGCATTGATTTAGTGTTCAAACTCCCAACTGCTCAACATAGATTTTCATTCATTTTAGTGTCATAGTTCATCGTTGATACGAGAAGGTGATGTCATCGTGCTTCTTTTTCACCAGTTCACTCCCAACAACCTCCTTTGAAATTCACGCAGTCTCCTTTTGACTTCCTTCTCGGGTTTTTCTTCGATCGAAAATTGTAGCGGACTTACTCAACGGTTTTTGATATGTGCGGAAAAAAAGGCAACGCTTTTATTATTTTATTTTTATTTTATGTATCCACAGTGTTACCCCAGCACCATCACTGCTAAAATGATGGGTTGTGAGCGAGCACTTGGGCGACATCAAAGCCTGGCTCATTGAACACTTAAGTCTCCTTTATTCAACGGCGGCAAGCTGTGAAAAGCTGCGAGCGTTTAGCACACCTTTGAGTGTCATCCTCGCTCACAGGTTTTTCTTTTTTCAGGATCTCTGCAGGAAGCACTTCACCGTTTGAAGTGACTGAGATTGCCGGAAAGTGAGCAGCTTAACACCACATTCAAAGTCGGGTGTAATGAGTGTAAGGGCTTCGTTGCGTCAGATATGTGTGTAAATGACTGCGGAGCTGTGGCTCCAAGGAGGCATAAGCCGGCCTCCAGTCTAACTCGGATGCACTCTTGAGGAATACAAGTATTTTGTTTTTTTCACTGACTTTTCATTTTCTAAAATTTAAGCAGCATGCAAATTAATATACAGTATGTGTCACACATGAAAAATGTAACACTTGTATAAATCAGTTGCTCCAGAGGCAAGCGGAAAAAGTCAGGGGCATTCTGGGTATATTTGCCTCCTAGTGAAAGAAAATAAAGTAAATAAGCCTTGACAAGACGTTGGCCTGTATTCTATCAATGTCTTTTCAAAATTTCTCTTTGAACTCCCAATTAAGGGCAAGTACTATTTTTCAGTTCGACTCTCCCATCGTCAATACAAGATCTCGGCCAAAAATGAATGCAAGTCTGGACGGAAATAAATGTTGTGACGTTGCATAAGGTTGTTGAAACAATGCCACGACGAATGCACGCCGTAATCAAAGCTAAAGGCGGTCCAACAAAATATTACAGTGTGCAACTTTTTTTTTGGCCGGGCAGTGTATATATATATTTATTATTTTTTTTTAATCTGATCAAAATGTTATGTATTTGGAATGAGTCTCATTATTAATTGTATTTTAACAAATTCAAATGCCTGAAGATACATTGGCTAATGCCTTCTTGTTTTGTTCAGTGTGTACTTTTATATTGCTGTGTTTTATTTTATAATTTTTTTTTTTTAACTCTGCAGACTCTTGGATCCACATTGATATAAAATAATATTGTTGTGTACATTAGAAATGTATTGCAGGAGCCAGTAGAATTGCATGAGTGAGTCTGGATAGGTATGAAGATGAAAAGCGGCCATTAGTTACATACGTATAAACGGCTAACGACGCCTATGAATGGCTAGCCATCCCAACACACTACGTAAACCTTGCATCCCCTTAGAGCCTAGCAGTGATAGCTAAGGGGCAACTTTGCTGTTGAATTTAATGAAGATCAGTGCTTATATTAGCATTGCCGTTGTGGCTTGCGCCTCAGCCGAGACGGACATCGCTAATTGACGCCGGTTTTCAGGCGATCTTTCGGCCAAGTGAAAGGGTAATCTGTAGGTGTGCTCTGCAGGTGCTCCCACTGCCCTGTTGCCTGGAGATGATTTCTCCGCTTCCCTCTGCCCCCACACCGCTATAATAATAATTAATGGGGGCTTCTTCTCTTGCAGCTGTAAATGTGGAATCTAAAATCCCAAAGTAACTTAAGAATTTTGTTTATTTTGTAACCTCACATTTACATTAGCTTTGTCTGGGTTTTTTTTTTTTTTTGGGAACATAAATGAAACCGTGGCCATGTTTTAATATTAATGGTGCAGCTGCTAATGGGCGTATGGGTGGCTCGCCATGTTAAGGCCCTGTTCTGGTGCATGGACGAGCCCCAACGTCTGCTGTCGAATCAATGTGCCAGCGATGACTGAGGCTGGCAGCCCATGGAGCGTGATGCACAATTGGCTCTAGCACGGAGGTAGGCAACAAGGGCCTTACCTGCTTCTGGTTTCCATGCCCGCTTCTGCCCTTAATTACTTAATTGGCTACATTTTGTGATAAGTGCATGAATGCCAGCTGGAGACTGTTCGTGTGTCCCTACGTGAAACGTTTTGCTGTTATGTAATCTATTAGTGCGCCAGTGTTGGTGTATACAGCAAATGAGCTCGTTTAGGCAGGGTATTTGTTGGAAACGAAAACCTGCGTACACAGCGGCCTTCCAGGGGCCGCATGTATAAAACTGAGTAAAAGAATGCGTAAAAGAATTCTCAGGGAGAAAGTCGGAAATCTGCGTACGCAAAGTTTTGCGTTTTCTCCCTCTGTCTTTTGATCACGGTGTCGCCATATCACACCGACTCCAAACATTGCGTACGCATGGTGTCCAGCGTGTGCAGAGGTATGCAGATTCTCTTATTTTATACATGTGAATTTCTGCGTGGAGACTCGCTTACGCAGCTTTCTGAGCTGAGCTCAGCACTGTTTATACATGTGGCCCCTGGAGCGGAATCTCCCAGCTGTGCTCTGGCATCTCCCAGGGAGGGGAAGGTTTCAGTCGGGCAGGATTCCAGCATGCTATCGCGTACTAGCGACCCCGTCCTGGTCAATCGAGCGCTCGCAGTCCGCCTTTCGTTGCTGCACAGGGCGTGTCCTCCTCCGACTCACGCCCTCCTTCGACTCACGACTTGCGGTGTGATAGGAAGAGGCCACTTGGCATCGCGTGCTTCGGAGGAGAGCACACGCCCGTCTGACGGCGAATCGATAACGGAGGGTTCAGAAATGAGTGCTGATGAATGCGGTTCCAAAATAGGAAAACACAAGAAGAAGAAAAAAACGAATGGTGATAGAGATCTTCACTCTGTTGGGTTGTTGGGTTTGGTATTTCTGTTACTACTTTCCTGAGAAAAAAAGTAAATTAATAAATGCCACAGAGGATACAGAGAGGGTAAAAAAAACGAGGATACAGAGAGGGTAAAAAAATAATTCTTCCTTTTTTCAGTTCCAGTTTTCTTGGCAGGGGTTAGAAGTTCACGGTAGTAGAATGCCTTAATTGGGTGAGAGCACGGTGTTGAACGTGATACGTAAAACATGTTTAATTAATTATCTTTGTTTAGGTGGTAACAATTCATACGTTGACAGAAAACAGCAAGAAAAGGGACTAATTGTGGTCTATATGTGCTGAAAACACTGGGTACATATGGATGCAGCTTTTATCACCTAACTCATGGGTTTTTTTTTTTGCGTTTCAGTGTTCATTATGTATTTATTTTAATCGTCATCAGGCCTTGAGGAAAAAAAAAGCATTTCCCATTCCATCCTATGCAGCCTCCGCTATACTGGAGCCAGTTGCTTTGGTTAATTGCCGTCCTCAGTAGTCCATTTGGATTGATACGGGATCGTTTATATGTTCCCGTCATTAACGTAATAAGTCATTTATCTCTTTGCACCTGGCCCACGTTTTTAGGAGCAGCGCCAGACATATCCGTATTTATCGGAATGTATGTACGATGATTACAGCAAACACCTGCGCCTCGCTCGGAAAACTGCAGTTTAAGCGAATTAAATATCTGCTCGGGAGAATATGCTACTGACATCTAAGTGACTGAGCGGTGCTTTTCAGCAGTTTTAAACATCCAGCTCCACGTACCGTCCGATTAACTTGCATCAATGTGCCTTCATGCCTCCGAGGCTACACATAGCATTGCACGTATACTTTAGAGTAATTTCCCCATATGTCGTCATAAAATTACAATATAATTTAAGCTCCCAACGTGCTGAAATGTGTCATAAATATGAGTTTTATGTTAATCTAAGTGTTCGCATACAACCTAATGTGAATAATTTTGCTTTGAGAAGGTCAATGGCCTTTCATTGGTTGAATGCAGTGAAAAGGAGCTTGAGTGTATGAGATGTGTGAAGCCATTCAAAAGCCATAATAGATGCTGAAATGTGGTTACTCAATGCCGTTTATGAAGACAGACCGACGTACAGATGGACATACTGAGACTAATGCATTGAATCAGAGGCGAGGCACACAATTAGATTAGATGTAAATGCACCTTGTTTCAAGCATTAAAGTATTTGCAATTTAATGAGAGTTGATCTTCTCTGCTGCACCTAATTTAAATTTATTTTTTTAATGTTTCGACATGGTAATACAAAATACAAGGCTTGTGTGGCATATTGAAGAAAACTAGAACAGCTGTAATGCGGAAGCCATAATGGGACACATTTTTATAAATTATATATGTGTGTGTGCGTTTATTCATCTTGAGGCATACTCAACTGGGCCTATTGTAATATGCTTTCATAAAGCTACGCGAAAAACAATAATGAATTTTCCCAATAGATCTTCATTTTTTATTCATTCTTGATTACAGGAAAAATTAAAATTTTACACATCTGCGCAGAACTGGTCCAAACTAGAGCTTATTTTTCCGCCTTTTCTGTGACCTGTAAATGTTTCACTCAGCAATATCCGTGCACAGCTATGCGCGCTAAATTGTATTATTTGTTTCTTGAGTGTGGAGGATATGCGTAGAAATGTGCCTCCTCTTGCGCACTGCCTCACAATTTGCTATCGCACATTAGCCAGTTCACTGTGAGGTCTATTGAGTGGAATTGTGAGGTGTAGAAAGAACGATTTGACATTTTAAAAAAAATTTGTGCTGTATATACAGTATTTTTGGCACACAAAAAAACCCCCCACGCTGTAACCAGTGATGTAGTGTTTCAGGGAATAAGGGCAGTGATGAGAAACACAGGAAAACCAGGAATTGGGAAAGGAGGCCGCAGTAACAGAGTGGAGGGAAGGAACAAAGGAAGGAATAGACCTCAGGTGGAGGGATGAGAAACTGGGAACAGAAAGAGGGCTTTTTGGGTTTGAAGGAGCGGAGGAGGCCGCAGTTGAGGGGGGATTAGAGTGTGCCGAAATTGGCACGGTACCCTGCCACCGTCCTGGCACTGGGACACATAAAACATACTGTATGAGCTGAGTTTAGTTCGTTCTGTTTCGGAAATAATAATGAGCAGTGCGGCGCCTATCGTCACGTAGATCCCCTTTTTATCTAGTGTATGGATTACGATAGATTACCACAGCCCCAGTGCTGGTGTTTTGCTGACGTGGGCCCAAGTCGAAAGATCCGGGAGGAAACGGTGGTGAACTCACAGATCCGACTGTACAGCCTTAATGCGGACGCCTCTTCCTCAGCGGGGGGATGTAGGGGATTTGGGGCCATAAGTAGTTTAACAGCGAAGGAAATCGGGGCCCTGTACGGAACCCTCATGATGCGTGACAATTGTGTATGGAGCACAACGGGCGAATTAAGGTTTGACCTCCTTGTTTAGTTGAGTTAAGGTCACCCTTTCACTCTGAATACTCAAGGTCTGTATTTAATGGAGAAAGCAGGAATTAGCCGTCCACTGAGGAGGCAATGTCAATATAAATGGAGATTTAATTGCGCAGCACATAGCCGACATTACTGCGGCTACTAGTTTTCACTGTGCAAGCGGACGGGATGCACAGTAAGAGGCCTTAGATAATGGCGGTAGTTATGGTCCTAAGCCAAGGAGATGTGTTTGTGTTCAATGACAAATTAAGTACTTTTATTTAATTCTAGGAAAATCCATTTCAAAAGCCATATCTTTTGACGCACTGTATGTAAAGTATGCAAATTAGGATGTGTCACACATAGCCCCGAGGGTGTAATAATATAAGCAAATCTATAAAAAAAATAAATGCGTATTTTCAAAAAAGCCAACAGATGAAATGTGATTGATTTAAAGAAAACAATGTTAATAGATGAATTTATTTGCGTTTTCCCTGAAGATTACAACAAAAAAAAGGGATTCTGAGATTCTGAAGCATTGCGAAATCACATCCAAGTTCTTTTATGCGTTTTATATTTTTCCCATCAGAACAGACGCTAATATATTACACTACCGTTCAAAAGTTTGGAATCATTGAGACTTTTTTTTTTAAAGAAATTGATACTTTTATTCACCAAGGTAGCATTAAATTGATCATTAAATACAGTCAAGACATTGATAATGTTACAAACTCATATTTCTATGTCATTCTGTTTCTACTTTAGCAATTGTAGCCACATAACTTTTTTTAAATTATTTTTGTGTGTAAAAGTCGGTGAAATGCCGTAATTATCGGGTTCAGGTGAAAAACCAGATAAATTTGGTTGAAAAGTGAAAGTTTTTTAACCGGCTAGGATGTAGCCAGGCTATATCCCGGTAAAACCTGAGCTAAATTAGTGCTAAATTGAGCTAAAACGACACGTTTTTATCTCAAAACGTCTGTCAACCAGAGAATTACACCCCTCCAGACGTCTAGATTCCGGCTTTTGGTCACGGGGCAGATAAGTGGGGGGACAGTGTTGACAGACAGGAAGAACGGGAGTGAGAGAGAAGTAGGGACAGACTTGTTGCCTAGGTGACGACGCTGAATGACAATAAAAGATGTCTGCTGTCCGAATTCATTGTTTACTTAGTACACTATTTGGCGCCCTATATGGGCATTCACTAGTTGGCGATTAGGGATTAGTGAATAGTGAGCGATTTCGGACACAGCCTATATTTCTCTACATTTATTACCAGTAGCTTAGCAGCTTGAAAACCTAGAAGAAGTAGAATATTCTAGAAGAAACCTGCTATATATAGAGTTCATGTACGTGTGCATCCACAGGGTAGAAAAACATTTGAGTTGAAACTACAGTAATGGATAAACAATTAAACTGATTCCAGATGATAAAGTTATGCCATCAGTCAATAAAATATGTATGAATACTACTTCAAGGGTGCTCACAGCCATACGGATTCATGCCTTTTCAGGGCGCATTTATTTAGTAAAAATATGCATGTATTACATGTGAAATCTGGTTTCTCTGTTAGTTCCTGTCATGAAGTGCTTTATCTGTCAGATCCCTCCTCCTTTCTCCATCTGCTGTAGGTTGTTCGGTTTCCCCTCGCCTGTGCTGTATTTACTGTGCTGTAGCTGCTATAATACGCTATTTTATACCTGTAGCTGGAAGCCAACCCAAAAGAAACAAAAAAAATAATAATAAAAAAATCTTTCCACTCATCTGAAACCTTGGCAACAAAGTAATCGGGCCTATGGCACGCTCCCTGCTGAGGGGTGAGCAAGGACATCCGGCTCTCCCATCTCGAAAACGCAGCACACACTGAGCCTTTTGTGATGTCTCCTAGAAGATCGCTGCGTCCCTCTTTGATTTCCTAAAGTATTAACTGCGGAGAGAGAGAGAGCGAGAGAGAGAGCGAGAGAGAGAGCGAGAGAGAGAGAGAGTGATGGAAATGGAAATGCTCTAACCTTTACTTTCAACAAAGGGTCAATCTCACTGCTTTGCTTAAGTTGACTGAATGTGGCCAAAGATTATAAAATCCGTCTCATTTTCCTCCCCCTTCATCTCTCTATCTCCCCCCCTCTCTATCTCTCTCTCTCTCTCTCTCTCTCTCTTTCCAATCGCTGCCAAGTCAGTTCATCAGATTAATTGGTCTCACAGCAACGGAGACGGCGAAGAAGGACTGACCTTTTGAGGGAAATGACAAATTGTGATGGATTTTTTAAGGAAGTTTCCAGTTTGCAGGGGGTGCACAGAAATGTCATAGTCACTTGCGCTTATGAGCGGGAAAATAATAAACACAATGTAGATTTCTACAAAGAAATACCAATATCACCTTGAATATGAAGCTATAGAGAATCTACATTTATTTTCCTCAAGGTTAGCATCAGTGTCTGTTTGTATAGAGATATAGGTCATATCATTTCCAGATAGATTAGAACAGTCTTGACTTTGTAGAATTGACTGGCTCACCCTGCTTTTCTGCTCACAGGTCGTGGGTGATTGGCGCGATCGCCCTGCTGTGTCTCCTGGGACTGACCTGGGCGTTCGGGCTGATGTACATCAACGAGAGCACTGTCATCATGGCATACCTCTTCACAATATTCAATTCACTGCAAGGGATGTTCATTTTCATATTCCATTGCATCCTGCAAAAGAAGGTAAGGTTTTAATACCAAACATTCAATTTGCGTGGTAAGAGTATCTTATAAATCTTATAAATAAAGGAGGCTATATAAAAATAGGTTGTCATTTTCATATATAAAAGGAGGAGGTCATTTTTTTGTAGTGGCTTCATGTAGCATTAAAGGTATCCATGGAGATAAACAAGAGGGCCCATATGAAGCCATTTCTCGTGTGATGGTGGAGGGGTGATTTGGTTCAACCTATGATGTATTTCAGCTGTGTACATGTTCACAAATGTGGGGACAGTGGGGGGGGAATGAATGCAGTCGAGATCGTCGAGTGGCCTGTGCCTTGAAAGTGGAGTGAGGCTGGAAAGGAAAGTGGGTTATTGGGTTCTTCCAGCACGCATGCTGTTTCTCTGGCTCTTTAGGGGATGGGGGATGGAGACATTGGAGCCAACAATGGGACACTGAACCGCTTCTCATTCCATTAAGGAAAATATATTGCGGACATTATTCCCTAAAAAAAAGGCTTTGCTGTGTCAGCAAGAGCAGGTCACGATAATTTTCAGCTAAATGAGGGGGCGGCAGTGTAGTATAATGGGTAGGGAACTGGGCTTGTGATCCAAAGGTTGCAGGTTTGATTCCCAGGTAGTATACTGCAGTTGTACCCTTGAGCAAGGTACTTAACCTGAATTGTTTCAGTATATATCCAGCTGTAAGATTTGATACAAATTGAATAATGCTAAAAAAAAAAAAATGTATAAACGTGTAAGTCATTCTGGACGAGAGTGTCCGCTAAATGTTAGTAATGTAATGTAAAATAAGCGTTATTACAAGATGAAAGCTAATCTCTGTAGCTTAAACTGGATTTGACACAGTGTCTAATTGTGAGGTTCAATTGGAATATAGTCTAAAGATGCAAAGTATAGGAAAGCATACATATTTATGAAGGAACATGAGCAGGTCTTTGTAGCCTATATATCTCTCATATCATTAATGTCCTGCTGACTAAAACGGAAGGAGTCCTTGCACACAGTCTGCCCTCTTATGCAGTACAGAATATACAACATAATTGATGAAACTATTAATGTGCCATGTAGTAAAAAATCTCTGAGACCTGAATTACATAATGTTGGCATCTAACTAAAGTGCATTTCACTCTCTGCAGTGGCTCTGTGAAAAAAGAAATAAAATAATAATAATAAAAAAAACAAGTATGCTAATAATAATATAGCCCCAGACAAAAATGTATCAATGGCATTATGTTGGTGTTATATTGGGATTTTATTATAGCATAACATAAGTGTGTTCTCCCAGCTCTGAGAAATTGATTTCAGTTTTGATGATGGTAGGGGGAGTATCCTCCATGGCTTTCTGTTTTGTAGTGTCACAGGGGGGATTAATAAAGTCTAAAATGGCCGTTGTGTAGGCAGGCCATTATTTCCACGAGTACACAGGGCTTAATGATGAAGCTGGGTTTCCTGAGAGGAGCCCGGTTCTCACTGCGGAGCTGGTGACGTGGCCTCTGCGTCCGGGTGATTAGTTGTCAATCAATCCAGCGGGAAAAATGAACTTAAACATGTTTAGGGGCTGCATTCTGAAACGGAATTCATTACATTACATTACATTACGGGCATTTAACAGACGCTCTTATCCAGAGTGACTTACACAACATAGTGTCCATTTATACAGCTGGATATACCCTGAAGCAACCGTGTGTTGTGTTTTGGTGTATGGTGCATTCCTTATTCAAAGCCAGGGACGAGGTATCCTAATCAGGTCCTCGTTGATGCCTCCGTAGGTCCGTAAGGAATATGGGAAGTGTCTCCGGACTCACTGTTGCAGTGGGAAGAGCGTGGAGACCTCCATCACCTCAGGGAAAAGCACCGTGTCCCGTACACCCGGGCGCTATTCCACAGGTTCGCAGGTAGGGGGCGCACTTTTCTGACACCCGCTTCGCTCTGTCTCTCACTCCTTTTCTCTGCCGTTGGTTTACTTCCTCCGAACGACAATTTACGAACCGTTAGGAGCCTTTTTCTCTTTCGCAGATTGGACCGTCAAAGACGGAACTGATGGGAAATGAGAAAATCAGCCGCGTCGCACGTCAAAAATAAACTCCTCAGGTTCTTAAGCGCCAGTATTCACAGGTGCTGTTTGTTTGCTCTTTAGCTCGACACATGTAGGTATCCAGCTGAAATGAGAGGGAAGCTCGAAACGTTTTCTCATGTTTGGAAAGCCCAATTCTATCCTGCGGGCCGAGTCATTGCTTCAGGAGAGTGTGGAATAGGTGGTGTGTTCTGCCAGGGTGATGCATTCCTCTGCAGTCCTAATCTTGCCCAGACATGTCGAAGGAAAACCCTTCTGACTGAGAACCTCCTCTCCTGATTGACACTACGGTCAATTGTTTATCTCCCATCCGCAGAAAGCACTGGCACATTCATTGGAATTGATTCAGTAGCATGACCAATGCACCAACGGCAACTGCCACCCGGGTTGTGCAAAATTTCCCTATTAAACTCTACGGAAAAATAAGTCAGAAGAAACTCCCCTCAAAGTGATCCATCCATATCTACTGCATATCTGCCAGCAAGAGTGATGGTTTGAGGCTTGTTTGATACATCAGACCCTTGCTGACTTAGAGCCATTTTACCATACTATCCCCATGTAATTTGCAGCTTAATCCAGTCCCACCCCCCAATTCCCATAGAGATCCATTCAAATGCAGACAGGTTATAGTATTGCTTGTAAGAGTACCTGAAAATAAGATATCAAGAGTCTTTCGATGTCGTTGGGTCACAGACATCAGGAAGTCATGGCATGCAAAGGATATGTGATCAAATATAAAATATGATGAGTGATGACTTTATTTAAATTTATGATAATTACTTTTGGTGCCCTAAAATGGGGGCAGGGGGACTATGTGTAAAAAATGGCTACAAATGCTAAGTTAGAAATAGTATTAAATAGAAATAGTAGTTTGTAACATTATCAATGTCTTGACTGTTTTAAAAAAAAAAAAATCAATTTAATGCTACCTTGGTGAATAAAAGTATCAATCTCTTTCAAAAACATAAAAATGTCTCAGTGATTCCAAACTTTTGAACGGTAGTGTATATATGTATATTTACTTATTTATTTTTTTAAGCCTACATCACACCCACTACAGCAGTGAAATATATCTCTAAGGGTTGCTGGGTAGCAGCATATATCATCCTTAATTATATAAGCTTCTAAGTGCTGGCTGTAAAAAGGTGGTAATTGACGGTCAGCTCAGTGGGTTTTTAAATAAACATGCAATCACCCAAGTGTGTTGTAAACAACTGGTCTCAGCTGCAATTATTGCACGTACAAAATATTCAGAATTTTGTCTCTCTGTGACATATTGCTCAAACTGTGTGTGACAGTTCACACTCAAAAGCATAATTTTGACATGTTTAAATAAGTGGGGCAACAGCAGCACGCTTTCATATGTAAATCAGCTTGCAGCAGTCTAATGGCGGATGCGGACGAGCAGACAAATGGCGGCATTGTTTTCATTAGGGCTGTAGCCGCTGAGTGTGCGTGCAGTTTGATCCTTTCCGATTCAGGGAATGACATGTTTGCCCCGTCAGTGTTACATCGGGGGGGAAAAAAGCCCCAAAAATGTCAAAGTTCAGAAGGTCAGAGAGCGAGGAACTGCCGCCGACACATTGTCAGAAAAAAATATTTTCTGCAGTGTGTGGTGTTGATCGGTAACCGGACCCGGACCGTTGTGGTTCCTAGTGAATTTTCCGCCATCCCTGTGGTCAGTTTGAGGACAAAGAAGGCCATCTGGATTGGACATCTTTGAGGCCATTGCTCTATTGATTTGTACCAATGCACTCACTAGCTTTGAGTAAAATTGTGAAAGTCTAAACCACCTTGAGAATACTTCTTTTTTTAAATGTGACTTATTTTATATTGGAACCAGTGATATAGGCTAATGTTGCATCAGACCTCAAAATTATAATAAACCTGGGAGGTTATTCCATCTTTACAAAATCACATTGTTATTGTTCAAAGTCAGCAAGCTGTAAAATAAATAAATAAGAGACTGCCTAATGACTCAAACTGTTAAAGTATGGTATGTCGGTTGATTATTGGCGTATACATTTTTACAGACAGTTATTTGAATTCTGTGAAAGCTTACAATCATGAACTTGGCCTTTATAAAATGATAATGGCTAACTAAATAAATAAATAACAAGTATGTAACAAGTCATGAAAATTTCCCATGGTACTCTGATGAGCAGAAGTTATGAAAATTAAAAAATTTTAAAGAAAGTTAAGTCCATCAGAAGACCATAGAAGGGTGGCGGGTTGGTTAATCAACCGCCTGTCAGCGGCGGTACGTTGCTCCCTCTGACTGGACAGGCGGCGAGCCGTTAGTTTATGCCGTGTTCCGCCCAATGTCCCCGGCCGCCGTCGTCCTGTCGGCGGTTGCCTCCCACGAGGCTCGTCCTCCTCACCCTCTCTCTCTCTCCTTCTCCTCTCCAGAGCCGGATTCGCCGGATGTGGAACGACACGGTCAGAAAGCAGTCCGAGTCGTCCTTCATCACGGGGGACATAAACAGCTCGGCGACGCTGAACAGAGGTAACGGCGGAGGCGGAAACCCGCCGACTCTCCGCTCCGGATCGGCGGGGCCGCGGCAGGTTTTCGTTTTCCTGTCGGCACATTAATGAGCGTTTAAACGGCGTTGGCGGCGGTAGGCCTGGTCCCTTGCAACCCATTGCCTCATCTGTCGTTCACGCTTTCCCTGTCAGCTGCCTGGTACTCGCCATTTATTACCTTTATTTAGTAATTTATTGTGCTTATTTACACCCGAGTACCAGTAATGCATTTTAAGATTACGCTTCCTAAGGGCAGAATTGACAGCGGAAGTTGAATGACAAAGCCAGTGTGGTTTGGGTGTAGATAGAGGGGCTCGTCTCAGGTGCCAGCACTTATTTTTCTGCAAAATATTAGATGGCTGTCAATTGCTAGACAGGCTAAAAGACACAGCAAAACCCCATAGGACATTACGTTACAGATTGCTTCCATTGCCAAAAATTCTAAAAACCACTGATGTGTATAACCAGTATAAGAGAACCCCCCCCCCCCCCCCTAGTTTTCTCTTTGACTCCAAATATAATCCCCTTCATGATTTTTAGAGTGGCCTGTGTTATTTACAGACATAGGATTTTTCCAGACATTTGCCGTGATTGGCCCCGGGAACGGCTGGTTTTCAAGTAATTTCAATTCCAAAGCAGAAGGCTTATAACTTGACAAGAAAGATGTGAACCAAACGCCTCATGCAATACAAGCAACGCTTTATGAACTCGTCCTTATAGGTACCTCTACACTACCTCAGCCAACCTACCAATCACTCTGGCACCTTTTGTCGTACATAAAGCGCGGACATCATTTATATCTAAAGAAAAAGAGCGAAAACAATCTCTCCAGATAATGGTTTTCGGACTGTGAGAGGTCCTCAGTTACTTGGACTCGTTTTTGTCTATTTTTGCTAATATTTGCGAAAAGAATAAAGGCTTGCCGGCAATTCCATGCAAGGGAGACTCACTGAAGACCCGTGTAGGTTGATGGAAGGTGGCCCTGTATACTATATCGGTCTGGGCCACAGATTCTCTTGGACACTAATAAGCCGTTAGGCTGACGGATTGACGCTCCAGAGAAAGTAAGCATCAGGATCTCAATAATTATGCTCGTAAGCAAGACAGTCCTGAGATTTCTTTTCCACTGACGGCAAGGTAGGAGGGGGTGGGGGTGGGGGGGGCGATATATAACAGCCATCGGTGTGCATGCATACAGCTGCACCTCGATTTTGCTGAACATTATAACAGACAGTAGACAGACAGGTACTGTTGATCGGTCCAAAACTGACCTGCAATCCAACAGAAAAACATCACTATAAAACAAGGAGAATAAAATTCAGTACCTTTAAGAGCTTTACGATGCTTACCTTAATGAATACTAATGAGAGGACAGTGAGAAGGCCATAGTCAGTGGAGAGAAGGGAATTTGCCGTCTGGGCCAATCATTTAAGGGTTTTTAAAGTCCGTCTAGGGAAATAGGCAGTAGAGATACATTTGAAAAATAAAAAGGAAGAAAACCCTTAAGAAACATCAGCCTACCATAGAGCATCACATCTTCTCAGAATTGACCCTCTTTAACTAGAGAGGAAAGTTTGAGGACAAACTTTAAATTGGCTTGAAAAAGCCACTGTTGAAATACGCATGTTAGCTCGCAACAATTATAACAGAAAAAACGAACTAATATTACTAATAATACACTTCGCATTGATGCCGCTAATGTTACTCGCCTTGCCAGAGATTTTGTCTGTTAGAAGCTTTGCAAGGGAGACGGTCTGTATCTGTGACAGCTGCAATGGCTGCTTGTGACATCAGCTGCAAGTGGTGTTTCAGATTCTCAACGTTTTATTAATTAATCCATGGGAAATCTTTCGATATAAAATCGTAAATATTTGAGCTATTTACACAAAAAAGCACAAGACACGCAATGCCAAATCAGGTGAAGTTACTGGCCGAATTTGGTAGGTTTGGCTGCAAACCTGTAGGAGGGACTAGTGTACAGAACATTGATGTGGAATGAGAAGAAATGACAAGGACAGCAGTAAACCAATTTAATTATCCTGAACTAGAACCCTGTAACACACAAGAAATTGGCACAAGAGACGTGCATGTCTTCCACCCATTTTCAGAATCAGACGGGTACAATTGAGACGTAAAAATGACCTAAAAAAATCAACCTAATGCAACACGCTCTCCACCAATCACACGGAAGAAAGAGTCACAACATGAAGCGTTGATGTTTTGAGCTGGATTGATTGCGGCACAAATAGTCAAACATTTTCCAAAGCTTCACTCTTTCAGTGCATTGGTCCATATTAAATATGTAAATGTGCTTAGTTTTTTCCTGAGAAATAGCTCAGATTATAGCAGTAGTAGAGTGAAAACTGATCGGGGTACATTTCCAAAGCAGGAGAAAGGTATTAATTAATCAGGTTGCGTCCATAATTGGTCAAAATCCCTCGATTTAGAACCAAGCTACACACTGTTTTAAAGCTGTGAAAATTAATACCTTTCCTTATCAGGCCCACCACATCTTTGAATATACATTCATCAAGAAGACCTCAAAATGTAGTATGTGCTGAATGTACTTCACACCATATCAAACTAATGTGATATTGGAAGATCGGTTAATAACCCTCGTTCACCCTTAGGTCCAGCATGAAAAGAAAATTATCCATACGACCCCTCATAACCGTGGTCTTTTAGTTTTGTGCATTGGCAGAGGTCCATATATTTTGCAGGAAATGGGAACGGTTTTTCCTAAGGTGCTGAGTAGCTTTGATGAAAAGGTAAGTTAAGTTGTCAGTCACTTCTGACTGCCTGTTACATGGAATTGGAAATTGGTCAAACCTGTGCTAACTAAAAAAAAAAAAAATCTGAAAAAAAAAGTCTACTATTGAATCAGACTTCCAAACACACTCCCCATGTCAGACATAATCTGACATGGCGGTTGAAGGAGAATTGGAGATTTGGGGGGGAGGGGGGGGGGGGCGGTGGTGAACGGCAAAGTTTTAATTCCCCGTTCATATGTCTTGGATGTATTACAACGTTGCGTTGTACGTACTTGTACACTGTTGCATCGAGCTGGCTTCCATTATCCGTGTGAATGTGAAGGCGCAGACGTGAGCATTGTGATTGTTTTCCATTGAACGAAACAACTAAACAAAACAAAAACAAAACAAAATGGGGGGGAAAAAAAAAAGAAAGAAATCATTGAAATCGCTCTGCCCTTGTCCATAGTCCATATATTACAGTTATTACGGTCTTGTACCCTTCAGTCTTTTTTCAGTTCGGCACTGCTACACCTGAAAAGGAGATTTATTGTTGGCATTTTCTTTTTTAGCAATGCATTTGCCTGATTGATATGTGTGTTTTCTTTCTCTGTCTCTATCTGGCTGCTGCAGGAGCAATGGCTAACCATCTTATAACTAATGCCTCTCCTGCGTCCTCACGGCACTAACAATCCCTATAACACATTGCTTGGGGAATCGGCCGTCTATAACAACCCTTCTGTGAGCATGTACAACACACAAGGTGTGCTAGCCTTTTATCCCCCTCTCCCCTCCTTTTACCCCCCCCCCCCACCCCACCCCTCCCCTCCCTTCAATCCTCTTGACAACCGTGTTTGATCTGACCCTTACACAGGCATTGGCTCCCAAACAGCTGTGTTTCTCAATGGATGTGTTCTGGACGAGGATTATCGTGGCTGCCCAGCTAAGGGGCTAAGGCGCTGTTTCGGATCTGAATAATTTATTTCAGATTTGCGCTTTTATGTGCGGGGGTTCCCCGTTTGCACCGTTGGAAAAACTGTTAATAGATGCATTGCTTCCCATTGATTATGTATGACTTGGTTTTGAAAAGTAACGGCTATTAACAAATAGATAAGTCAACTGGAAAGTCAATGGCTTGGACCTTGTGACGGTTTTTGCGTTAAAAAAGGGTTTTCATGCGAGTCTGGATTTTGTTTTTAAGGTTAAGGTAAACCCTTTACATTATTAAATTATTAAATATAGTACATTATACATTATTAAATTATTAAATATAGTTTGGTTTATTTCTGCTGAAAGCATTATACAACCTAGCCTATAAAGTCATACCTAATGAAAAACTGTTCAATGTACATAACAGTTTTCTAACACTATAATAGGCCCTTAATATCTGACCATTCTTCAAACATTAGTTCAATCTGTACTGAAACTGTGTGCACACGTGGCACATCATCAGAAAAATTCCACAATCGAATCAGCGATGTGACAGGGTCTTAGAGGCCTACTGGGCGCCAGATATATCTGCTCTTTCCTGTGACTGCTTAGCTGAACTTAAAGTTGCTACAGCTTGTGTGCTTGTGTTTCATGTCTGTCTTAGTGTACATTCATTGTAGTCATTGTTTCAGGGGTTCTGTCAGCACACACGTATGGTAAGTCCCTCTCAGTAATGTTGCCAAGAGTCTGTTTGACGTCCTTCTTTTTTTTACTAATGTCTGGTTTATTTACAAATTTATACATTTCATAGGCGACTCTTCCTGGCCTCGTTGATCAAAATCACATTGTTTCCTCATCCGGTCATTTAAATCTCTACAGATATAGACAAAACCAGATATTGTACACACACTCAATGTACACGCACTCAATTTTCTCAACAAGCCTGCCGTGCAGAGGAAAAAACCCGAGGCCATGATTACAATCTCGAGAGACAGCTAGTGGATTATTCCCAATTCCCCTGGATTTAAAGTCAGATATACTGTAAATATCAATAGAAAACAAGTTTCCATAGAAATATCTGAAACATTGGCCTGGATTCAGTCGAACATTAGCTTTGACTAGTATAGATACATAGAGCATTTGCTTTTAGGCAAAGTTAAAGACAATGGGTGATTTGATCCAGGTTTTGGCTTATGTAGATGGATACATGGAGCATTTGCTTTTAGTCAGAGTTAAAGACAATGGGTGATTTGATCCAGGCCATTATCTGTGCTACACAGAGTCATTGGCTGAGGTTCAATCAGCATTTGTCCTTAAATCTGACTAACTGGTAAAAGCAAAAAATATTATTATTTTTTCTTCACAAACGCGAACACTGAAACTAGCTCGCCAAATGTGATTTTGTGAAGAAATGGTGTAAGGCTTGCATTTACTTGTAATTCAGAGTTAAATTCTAATCTTGATTGCCTAAAGACCATTAACGAGAACCTTTTTTCTCCAAACATGATCTTGGAGTCATGTCCAATGCTAAACCGAAAGAAACTTGATTTCTTCCATTTACAGTTTTAATGGCTGTAAATTGGTTCAAGACTATGTTTTGTTGTGCACAGATTGTTTTATTTTACATGGTAAATGGTTTGAGGTTCGTAAATGGTTTCGCTCCATAAAGCCAAATGGGTTCCAAGTACGGGGAAATGAAACGCTTTAATGAAAGCATATAACCATCGAATGTGTAGACTAGCTGGGAACTAACCTTTCTCTCTGATAAAAACTTTAAACTTACTTTAGTCCTTCATGCAGTGTAATAAAAGTCCTTTTTACTAAATATGCTCGTTTGGGTGGAACTCCATTATGCCGATTTGCCTTCAAGTCTTTGAGTAAGAAATTGAAACATGAGTTTCCACTTTTGCGGGGGAAAAAAAAATCTTTTATTAAATACGCTTGCAGAAAAAAATAAAATACATTTGAATTCCTTTCTTCGGAGGCATAATGAAGTGTCATATTAATCAATCAAACCAAATATACTTTATGAGTTCAGGTCACCGAAATGAAATGTGTGTAAGGACTGAACGGGAAACGTCCTTATTTTCCCATTCATTCAGACTATTGGACAACATTCACTGTGACGAAGACTTGCAGGGGGAAAAAAAAACAACAGGCCAGGCCTCTGAGTGTAGAAGCTAACGGCTGCTAAATAATAATATTATCTCCAACATGTTTGCTGTTACTTGTGCTTCTCCAATGTGTTGTTCTGAGCTTATTTCTATTCCTTTTCTTTCTCTTCTTCCTCCACGCTGTCACTCAGCACCCTACAGAGAGACAAGTATGGGAGTAAAGCTAAACATTGCATATCAAATGTAATTGACCTCAGCTTGCTTTCTTCTCACTCTATGCTGACAAAGGGGATTAATAACCGACAAGCCATTTTTTTCTCATCCTCCATTCCAATAAAAATGCATCTAAATTCCAAATTTGATTGTTAAATTTGTTCAAATGATGCATAGCTGTTATCTATTTCAAAAAATAAAGACTGCTTTCGTTATTCGACGTTAAATGTTGGGTTGTATAGCGTGCATCTTTTTTATATTAAAGCACAGTTAAATCCACTCCAGAAATACATAGACCAAGCAGTAGTCTGATCTCATGTCATCAGCATAACATTTCAATTGCTATATTGTATATTTTACAACATTTAAGCCTCAAAAGCTTAAAGCTTCATTGAAGCTTGACTCATGTTCTCTTTTTATTCTTTTTTTAATTGATTGTTCAGATATAAATGGCACAAATTGTTCTTTGTTGCCTTCTAAAACTATGAATATTCCATGACAGGTTGTCAATAATTTTGTAAGAAATGTTGCATTTATGTTTGCCTCCTTAAGACAGGGAACAGATATGATTTGAATAATTGATTTGGAACAAAGTCAGATTTTCCAATTGGGATTCCACTTTCTCTGCATGGGAGGAGAACAGAAAGTCTATCTGAAAGGTTTATTCCCTTCTGTTTATTTATTTTTAATTGGGTTTAGTTTTTTGCCATCTGAACAATGGCCCATATTTATCACAGCAAGAGTAAAACTCGATGCAAAGTCACAAAAAACTGAGTAAAAAACAACTGTGTGATTTTGCTTGTCTTTTGCAAAACTAATTGAACTGAGTTCTGAATAGTACTGAAGCTTTGTTAAATAAGGGCCATCATGGCTGAGGTCTAGAGTTAAAGCCTTTCTTACACACCTATGCACTAGCATGACTACGTATTCTTTTTGTGTGTGTGTGTGTGTGTATGTGTGTGTGCGTCTGTGTGTGTGTGTGTGTGTGTGTGTATCAACTGCATTCATTTCATGTTGTCTTTTGTTGTCCATTTCTTTAGTGTGATAGTATGTGTAAATCTTGTTGTTGCTGATGTTTTCAACCCTGTACATTTTAAACCATTCTCTGATTATCCAATTGACATGTGAACTTTTATTAGTCATTCCCAAAAACATTATAAAAATCGAGAATGCTTTGATTATGCTCTATGTTTTTCAATGTGCATTTTATTTTATTATACAGTCAAGCCGGAAAGGCTGCACACCCCTTTCACCTTCTCCACGTTTTATTACGTTACAGACTTATACTACAATAGATTGAGTTCATTTTTTGCCTCAAACATCTACACCCAATAGCCAATAATGACGAAGTGAAAAGAGGTTTTTAGAAAATATGCAATTTTATTTTACTGACAAAAATAGGTTATTTAGGGGTTACATGTCTGTACACACCCTTAGCCTAATACTTGGTTGCTGCACCTTTGGCAGTGATTACAGCTTCAAGGCGTCTTGGGAAAGAAGCTACGAGCTTGGCACACTTGTTTCTGGACATTTTTGCCCATTCCTCTTGGCATATCCTTGCAAGCTCTGTCAGGTTGGATGGGGAGCGTCGGTACACAGCCATTTTCAGTTCTTTCCACAGATGTTCAATTGGATTCAGGTCTGGGCTCTGGCTGGGCCACTCAAGGACATGCACAGACTTTCTCCGAAGCCACTCCTTTGTTCTCTTGGCTGTGTGCTTCGGGTCGTTGTCATGTTGGAAGGTAAACCTTCGCCCCGGTCTGAGGTCCAGAGCGCTCTGGAGCAGGTTTTCTTCAAGGATCTCAGTGTACTGAGCTGCATTCATCTTTCCCTCTATCAGGACTAGTCGCCCCATTCCCGCTGCTGAAAAACATCCCCACATCATGATGCTGCCACCGCCATGCTTCACTGTAGGGATGGTATTAGCCAGGTGATGAGCGGTGCCTGGTTTCCTCCAGACGTGACGCTTGGTATTCAGGCCAAAAAGTTACATTTTGGTTTCATCAGACCAGAGAATCTTGATTCTCATGGTTTGAGAGTCCTCTAGGTGCCTTTTGGCAAACTCCAAGCGTGCTGTGATGTGCCTTTTACTAAGGAGGGGCTTCCGTCTGGCCACTCTACCATAAAAGCCTGATTGGTGGAGTGCTGCCTGGATGGTTGATCTTCTGAAAGGTTCTCCCATCTCCACAAGGATACGCTGGAGCTCTGTCAGAGTGACCCTCGGGTTCCTGCTCACCTCCCTGGCCAAGGCCCGTCTTCCCCGATTGCTCAGTTTGGCCGGGCGGCCAGGTCTAGGAAGATTCTTGGTGGTTCCAAACTTCTTCCATTTACGAATGATGGTGGCCACTGTGCTCTTTGGGACCTGTAAAGCTGCAGAGATTTTTCCGTACCCTTCTCCAGATCTATGCCTTGACACAATCCTGTTTCTGAGGTCTGCAGATAATTCCTTAGACCCCATGGCTTGGAGTTTGCTCTGACATGCACTGTCAACTGTGGGACCTTATATAGGCAGGTGTTGGCAATCCCCAATCATGTCCAATCAATTGAATTTATCACAGGTGGACTCCAATTAAGTTGTAGAAACATCTCAAGCAGCATCAGTGGAAACAAAATGCACCTCAGCTCACTTTTGGGTGTCATATCAAATATGATATTTGATATTTTTTACATTTTGATTTTTAATAAATTAGCACAAATGTCTAAAAAACCTGTTTTCACTTTGTCATTATGGGCTATTTTGTGTAGAATTTTGAGACAAAAAATGAACTCAATCTATTGTAGAATATGTCTGTAACATAATAAAACGTGGAGAAGGTGAAAGGGGTGTGCAGACTTTCCGGCTTGACTGTATATCTGTATTGTGAATGGTTATAATGGGTATGTAGTAAGAATTAAAATAATCAGGCAATGAGGTAAGGATACCCTTTAAACTTAATGTGCTACATTGTTTTGCCCAAAAAACATTTTACCAAAAAATGTTGTATTAATGAATGCCAAGTGAAATCTAATGATTGTAGGACAGGGCACATTTAATTTAAGTGATTTAGTGCTGTCGTCCTGTCAAAATTTTGTTAATCAGTGCAGTTAACAAAAAAAAGAAAATTATAAAGATAATTAATCATAGGTGCATTCATTCAACAGTTTCATAAGTGTGACATTCATGGAGTAGTGTAGTTAGTTGATTAAACTTTTTTTTTGTGTTTTGTGTTTTTTTTGTTTTTTTTTACTGTGTTTGCAACTGACATGTAATTTAATGTAGTCCCGTCCACTGTTTTCCAGAGGGAATTCTGAACAATGCCAGGGATTCAAGTGTCATGGATACTCTACCACTGAATGGTAACCATGGCAACAGCTACAACATGGCCAGCGGCGAGTACCTGAGCGACTGCGTCCAGATCATCGACCGCGGCTACAGCCACAAGGAGACCACGTTGGAGAAGAAGATCCTGAAGGAGCTCACCTCCAACTACATCCCGTCCTACTTGAACAACCACGAGCGCTCCAACGAGCAGAACCGCAACCTGATGAACAAGCTGGTGAACAACGTCGGCGGCGGCGGCGGAGTCGTCGGCGGCGGCGGGATCGGCACCGCCGCCGCCGCCGAGGCCGACGAGCCCGTCGCCCTCGACAACCCCGCCACCTTCAACCGCGAGGAGGCCCTGGGGCTGGAGCTGATCCGCGAGGAGTCCAACGCGCCCCTGCTCCCGCCACGGGCCCCGCCCTCCGACAGCCACCAACCCCACCACTTCTCCCGCAGGAGGATCCCGCAGGAGAACAGCGAGAGCTTCTTCCCCCTGCTCACCAACGAGCAGACGGAGGAGGTGCAGTCGCAGTCGCCCCACAGGGACTCCCTGTACACCAGCATGCCCGCGCTCACCGGCTCGCCCGACACCGAAACCAGCAGCCCCAAGGACGACGGCGAGCTCCCCGCCAGTAAAGGCGCCGATGCCGATGACGTGTACTATAAGAGTATGCCGAACTTGGGTTCCAGGAACCACATCCACGAGCTGCATACCTACTACCAAATGGGGAGGGGCAGCAGCGATGGGTTTATAGTCCCTCCGAAAGAAGATTCGTCTCCCGAGGAGCCGCCCACCGAGCCGTCCCACCTGGTCACTAGCCTATAGAGGCCGATCCGTTGCCGTGGTTTCTCGTCCTGGCCAACCGTTTGTAGTGGTGGACTTTTTAATTTTTAACTTTTTTTCCCTCTCCTCTCTGTATTCTCTAAAATGTCGACGCCGTTTTACGTACTGATCGAAACGGAGGCGAGGTAAAAAAAAAAAAAAAACGTGACTCGTGACGGTTCGAGACTTTTCGCAGTGGATTTGTACTTGAGAGGAGAGCAGTCGCTCTTGCCCTGTTGACCTTACTCGATGGCCGTGCTCTCCCATCCTGTCGCCACAAAACAAAGAGAGTGGTCTCAAGCCTTTTCGGAACCTTGCAAGGATGCAACTGATATCCTCACTCCCATTGTTTTATTTGTTACCCCTTTGGGGGAATGTGGGAGCATTCTGCAGGCTGCTTTCTTTGTAGCTTTTTTTGTGGACATCCCAAAGGAATTACAAACTGTCTACCAATAGTCCAGTGTCTAGAATGAACAAAAACAAAAATGGCAAATAACAACAAAAAAAAAATAAAACCGAAACAATCGGAAAAAAAAAACTATTTTTATTATACTTCTGTATCCATACTTGCTTTTTAAACTTTCTTCCTATCTGGTGTACTGCAGCGCATTTTGCTGTGTCATTCTTGCAACACATTGTTTTGGGGAAAATGAAAATAGAAAAAAAAATTAATAAAAAAAACATGGAAGGAACTCTTTATCGTATATGCTGGACAGAGCATATTTTGTTTTTTGCTGTAATAATTCAAATTATTAAAGGACAAAAAACTAATTACAGAGAATTATAATGAATTTCTATGTAAATGTACAGATACTAGCATTGCACATAATAGTACGCTTTTTCTGTTCCTACAAAGCCTCCGTCTCTGTAAATGTACTAATTAACAGTTTTCTTTCTGTTGTGCTGGTCTTACAGGTTTGTTCTACCAGTAGGGGCCATTTTTTTATTTTATTTTTTTTTATTTTTCCCTCCTTGTGTTTCCTGTGAACAACCAAGAACTGAACAGGCACTGTTTGACAGCTGTGAACACTTGGCTCTGGGCTGGCCTTTTCGCCCTCTTGTGGTAAAAACGAGGTACTGCCATTCACTGCCGAGGGAGCCAATTGCTCTGTGAGTGAGTGAGTCAGTCAGACAGTGAGGGATGCTAATTGTTTCTAGGGCTGCTTTATTCTGTCGAAACAAGAAAAGGAATCACCGAATAATAACACTTTTTAAAAGACCATTTTCAAGCAATGTTGCCACCAACATTTCAAACCTAGTTTCACCACGGAAGCAATGACAGACAGTGATAGATTACGCCATTTGTAAGGTTCAAAACAGCACTATGGCACTGGGTAGAAGTTTTTTTTTACTGAAACATAGGCTTTCTATGGGAATTTTTTTATGTTTGGCCAAAAAGTGACCCGCACCACTCAGTTAAAGACTGTAAACACAATCTAATTAAACAGAACTAGGAATAGCAACAGTACAATAAATGTGCATCAACTGTAATCCAAGACAAGGACTTGCTGTGGAATCCTCTCTATTAAGAAATAGAGATCTTCTTGCATAGTAGTAGAGCTAATACTTGTGGGAATGAGAACATACATAATGTTGATACGCATTTGGCACTTGTATAAAAAAAACAAAAAAAATTTTAAAAAGTGGAAGGGTTTTTCTTCTAAAATATAAAATTCTAAACGTAGTAAACTGGAAATGGTTGATTTTGTTTTTACTCCCCTGATGTAAACATTATTTATTTATTTGTTTTAAAAAAAGGTCAAAAGATAATGAGGGAGGGGAGTTAAATTTTTGGTGGGAAAGAAAACATTAGCAAGGTTAGATTTTTGTTTGTTTTCCATAATTATTTATTCATTTTGTATGGGTTCCAAGTTGAATGACCTCATAACAAATATTTGTTGTAAAAGTGAAACTTTGCCAACAAATAAATTACTGATTAAGATTTACAACAAAAATAATTACTAAGGTTTTTTTTTTTTTTTTGAGTGTCAAGTGTGAATATTGGATGAATCATAAAAGAAGTGGAGAGGATTTAGCATTATTATGCAGCATTTAAAAGTTGATGGGTTACCTTGAAATGTCTTGCCTGGCTAGTTTTTCTCATGGGAAAGCGGTTTCTGTTTGTGTGAGTAATAAATTAAAAAGAACACAACCACAACAAACACAATCCTGCAGTGATAGGAACAAAAGGATTTTCTTCATAGTTTATCTGACTGTTTGGGCTTAACACTATCTCATGCCTATCGGCATGTCTCCTTAGCTTCTGAATAACCAGAGGACAAGATGGAAGTACTTCACAGATCTTCCTTCTCAACATTTGTGAAATGTTACCGTTTCTCATTGGCCTGGATTCAATAAACACGTGTCTCTGCAGAAAAGAAAATCGAGGTACTCAAGTGAGAATTTGGAGATAAAAAACCCTTAAGGATTTGTCGTCTGTCCTTAACCTTGACAGTTAAATTCAAGAGATTGTTTTTCTTTCTTCCCTTTCTTTATAAACATTTCCAGTGACCTCATGGTTAATGATAGCGTCATTCAAAAAAAACATGTGTTTGCTTTGAAATAACTGGACACTTTAAAATGTTGAATTTGCAAGTCTAATTAAGGGCAGATGCTTATTGAATCCAGTCCTTTGTCTTATCCAATTTTTTTAGCATGTCATTACTTTTACCCCAAGCTACAAGATGTAACTACCATGCAAAAGTACAATATGAATGAAAAATTACTTTGCTCATCCAACATTGTCCATGGAGTGGAGCTGGCTAAAGTGTTTGATGAGGGAAACTGTTTGTCCATGCTATATAATACAGTGGTCTGCATTTCACTGCACTTTATTTCAGTCATAGTTCTGTTCAGATTTTTTTTTTTTTTGTATTTATATAATGAAATATAATCGAGGAAGGCCATTTGAATAGCATGCTGTACACGATTTCCAGATGAAACCACTTTCGTAAAAAAAGAAAAAAAAAGAAAAAGAAACCAAACAATGCAAAGTGTGGCACTAAAGTGAATTCCATTGAAATCATACATTTTTGTCATGAACTGACGTGTGTGTGTGTGTCTGTGGGGTGGGTGGGGGGGGGGGGGGGGGGTCAATGACGCACACTCTGCCTTTCACTTGATTTTAAAGACAAAGAAAAATTGGTGGTAAAATGAGCTGGTTTGTTGTAATTTTTAAATTTGATTTGTTAAAACTAGTACAAATAATACATATGTAAATGTTTGTTTTGGTATATTTGTATCAGACAAATAAAAATATAAAGGTGCCCTTTAACCTTGATTTCTGGGTGTAAAAATATGTCAGATGTAATCCATGACATAACATGACATTATTATTATTATTATTATTATTAATATTATTAGTTAACCACATTTTTTAGCTTTCAATGTTTTTATTTGTTTATTATTACTTATACTAATTCCACTGCTGCCTATTTAATGAAGCAATTTAGGTTAATTACCTTTCTTAAGTGTAGCAATTCTCCACATGGGAAACAAACGCGGAACCTTCTGGTAAGAATCTCATTTCTGGCCCTTGATGTACCATTCACAGGGCCCAGAGAAATAATGAAGCACATGACCACCCAGGCTCCCAAACCCGAATTTCAGTTATTCGCCAGGTCTCCATGTGGTAGGCAGTCATTTGGTGAACAGCAAAGACTCGTAATGAATTGCACAATGTGGGGGTAATAATGAGGTCTTCACCAGTGCAAAACAATAAAATGACAGCGTTACAAATAGCTGCGGATGAAAACACGAGCGTAGAAATAACGTCAAAACTGTTGACGGGGCAAAACAATATCCTACTGGTACATGGCATACTGACAGATTAAATTTATTTTGCACATTTATCTTGCGAGACATCTTTAGACAAGAGGACAGAAATATGTAATAGACTGGCACTTAAAGACACCAAACACAAAAGATAACAGTTTTAGGTGGAAACAGGTGAGGTTGAAACAGCTCACAGTAGTCCCAAGAGTAAAGAGAGCAGGGGAGGATTAGTCTGTGGAAATTGTACATTTAGCAGAAGTGCTTATCCAAAGCTGCTTACATGCTAAGTAACTTGCTTTTTCTCTTTTTTAAAAAGACACGGCATACATTTATACCACTATATGTTTACACTGCTCTTGCTCAAAAAATTATATTTGAACCTGCGACCATCTAGGTTGCAAACCCAGTTCCCTACCCATTATAATACAATGTATTCTAACACAGGTGTTCAGGTATTCAGGACACCTAAGAGAACATTCGCGCAAGAGCATTGTTCTCTACCAATGATTATTATTTGCCTCCTGAGTCATGCAAAAACAGATAAGGAACTTGGTATTCTGGCACAGAGAACCATTCAAAATACCTCAGGTTGTATTCGGAAGACATTTGCACAAATCAAATATATACCCGATTTATTGTGTTTAAAACATAATTACCAAATGTGCATGTCACGTAAATACACAAATAACACAGGGCTGTGTGAAAGATGGGGATGTGTTTGAGGCCAGTTGACAATGGAAAATAGCAGGAAGAGGGAGAGGTGCATGCTGGGTAGTTGTGAAGGGTCCACAGTTCCCGCTTCTGCCTCCACTTTGGTAAGAGCTAAGACTTCCTGTGTGTCATTCTGGCTGCCGTTTGCAAAGTGTGGAGTTAATGAAATCTGCTGAGAAGTGACTCCTGTCAACCTCCACATTATTAATAAAGCATTGCAAAAGGGCTGTACTGTGCAGGCCGTCAGACCACATGCCCACTTACGCTGGCACAAAAATGTTCATGTGGCTAAATGTGCTGTCATAACTTTATAAGATCTGCCTTGTACATTTTAATGACATCCTTTCGAATAGCTTTTATCCCAGAAATGTTTGACATGACAGTTCATTTATCCATTTTTGTTTGTTATTGCAAATAGACCCTCAGAGAAATTAACCACATTGCATTGTGGGAATGCTACATGCTATTCCACACACACACACACACACACACACACACACACACACACACACACACACACACACACACACACACCCCCATCAGTAAGGTTGAGATTTGTCATAAGATGTTTTAAAATGTCAAACATGGTTTGCTGTTCCAGTTTTATTTGTGTTCATCCAAATGTGAAATTAGTGAGATTATTGTATGTCACACATTCCGAGGGCATCTAGTATGGTAGTCTATAAAGTAAAGCATGTTTTGTTGTTTAATTTAAGGGAACTAATTAACACATACAGTGTGTCTAGTTGGAGATTGACTATTTCATTTCCTTTTTTCTGGAAAAAAAATAAATGCATTAATACGAGCACCCAAACGCCCTCTGGGAGTTCTAAAAAAGTTTTTAAAAAGTCTTTATAAAAGAGTATCTGGAGCGTCCAACTGGACATATCTGTCAAAAGATATGCCCTTCCTTTACTGATAACACACAGAAAATACACACTGAAACAAAACCTGTGGCATTACACAGTTCACACCAAGCGTAGGTTTGCTCAGTGTTAATTACATTCTGGGTTGTTTTCCGCTTCAGTGAAGATAATATAGAGGTACAGGCTAATATTCCTCCTTAACACTGACATACAAATTAATGCCTATGTGACTTTTTTCTGTTCGCATACGTTTTGGTGAGTAAAAATTTGGGGATTTCTGATCCGTGTGAAGAAAGAAATGAACATGGGCATTTAATTGTGTCAACATTAAGGACAAGCGAATACAGCTGCCAGTATATCTGGTCAAAAACATACTTTGATGTAAATGTACAAAGTTTTTTTATGTTTATTGTGCTTATTTTTCTTTGGCAGAAATGCATACAAAAAAAAACTCCACAGAAACCAAAAACAGAGAGAAGATAAATGGAAGTTTCACTGCTTGGAAGTTATCTTTTCACGAAAGCTTTCGCAACCTTGACATGAAGATTGATCAGCGAGCAGTCTGAAGATTGATGTGTTTGGAGTCCTGCTACGGCACTGCCAGATGATTAAAGATAGTTTTTATACATTTGAGATGCTTGATTACTTCCTGAGCATTGCATTACATTACATCAAACACAGTGCCAGAGGAATCGTTCAGGGAAGAGAAATTCCTTAGCAGTTGGTGTAAATAACAGTCTGTGCTTCTAGCACTTTGATGTTCATTTGAGCATCATGAACTTATACAGCACTTCATAAAATGCAGCGAACTATCTGCGTCAGCAGAGGAAGTGCTATTTATGTTTTTTGTGGAGTTTTCCTTTTTTATAAAACATATGATGAAAAGATCGGAGTCCTTATGTTATTATTTGTCTAAGCATATTTGCTTCTGAGAAAAATGCCTGACCATCCTTTAATATTTTGAAACGATGTGCCTGGCTACGTTTTGTCCGTGTGCTGCAGTTAAGGAATTAGTTCAGAGGAGTGAGGCTCCAGTAGCTGAGGGCTGCAGTGTCTGCCGGTTTTCTCAATGTGTTTCGGTGATTAAGGAAAGTCACCGAAGACTTCCTGCACCTTGTCTCCAAGGCCTACATCGGCTGCCAGTTTTCTTTCAATGTTCATGCAAATATCCAGCAAAAGACTTAAATCACAGGACACATTAGTGTGTGTGTGTGTGTCAGAGAGAGACAGAGAGAGTGAGTGCGTGTGTTGGGCGGAGGGGGTATATTAGTATATTGAATATTATTTTTCATACATTGATATAAAATACAAGTTCATTGCTTGTTTTTGGTTATCACCAATGCTTTCTTACACAAAGATTACTAATTGCAATGACATATATAGGCAATATATAGCATGACCATCATCCAGTCAAAATAAAAAAAAATTATGTTGTTCTGTTGTGAAGCTATTTACAGTAGTATCTCAAAATTCTGTTTTTTTCTGAACAGTCCATTTTGGATAATATGATTTAGAAAGCTTTTCATTTTGCTCTTATGGGAGAACTACACCCAACCATGCCATTTGTCTGGTTACGATGAGAGTGCGGGAAGACGTGCGTGTGCTCAGAATTCATAGTTGCACAGTGTAGTTTTCCCTCTGATCGCATGTGACATATTGTGGCCCTGACACATTTATGGAAACACCTGTGTCTGTTGTCGCATCTGCGTCAACCAGGAAGGCAAAAACAATTAGCATTAGCAAGTGCGAGTGTGCTGCAATTATATCTGTCATGAGGGATTAGGCTGGAATAGCATAACCGTGAGCGTTGCGTTGTGTCAAAGAAAACACATATGGTTTAATTTACCGCTTTCACCAATTCACTCTGCCTGAAACAATGTTCCCCCCCCCCCCCCCCCCCCCCCCCCCCCAAGTGTCTGTACAGAGAGTATCCTTACTGAAGGTTGCGGAAGTTGCATTTTACTTCAAATGTAGCTGCACAGTGTTGGTGTCCTGCAAACGCCTCATGGTTCCAAAAAATGGAGTCCTTGGGAAAAGCACAAAAAAAAAAAAAAAAAATTTAGATACAAGGTTTGTGCGTAAGGCCGAGATAAGGTGGAGCTCATTTAAGTGCGCTGGGCTGTTGTTTCTATTCACACTACCCTGTACTTGAAGGAGTCTGCACTTAATTCCCTGATTCAGAGGCGTTGAACAGTGAAAAGTCGGCCGCCATTGATGACTGCAGGTGTTCATGACTACATTAGGGAGTGCTGCAGATTGCAGGCACTGGGACGTAGTGTAGAGCGTGCCGCGGAGACTCGCTCCTTGACTGGGTTTCTGGCATCTCCGCAAGACCGTAGTCTTGGTATCGGGGGTTTTCCGGACTGTACAAAGACAATCTCTCGTGTGGAACGGCTGTTTTTTCAGTCGTGAAGTTAGAGAATCAGATAGTTGGTGAACTGTTGCGATTCGTGAAGTTATCGTCTAATCTCAATTTCATGCCCTGACAAAGGCCCAAATTTCATCAAAGCCAGTTTCTGCTGCACTTGTACAATAGTTAAGCCAATACAATTACTTCGTATTATATATGAAGAACAAATATCAATAGTGATAAATTCTGGTCTTAGTTTGGCAATATTATTTTCATTAAATATATGAACTTATCCCTGACGTAGATGAAGACTAAACATAGATAGCATCATCTAATCAAAAGAGAGTCGATAAAACTGATTCAGAGGCGGACATTTTATATTCTTAATTTCCAGAGGCACATAGACAATTTTCTTTATTATGATGGAATCAACATATTTTAGATTGAGTCATGAGATTGTGTCACGGCAGTGCAGGTGGTATGGACAGAATGTCCTGCTGGCATCTGAAAACCTTGACACAAATTCATTATTTCTCTCCGCATACAGTCACGTCATATTTTATAAAGGCACAAAATGATCTCTCCCAGTGACGGTATCCTGTCAAAGAAGGGGGCATTCATCTCTGGGGGTCTGACAACTTTGGGCATCATATTTAATGAGCTCAGACGCAGGCTTAATAATTCTCTTTCCCCCCCTGCTTCCTTGTCTGTCTAATCTGCGTAAGACATGTGACATCGCTGGAAAGTAAAAAGTGATGCCTTTTGCCAAAGCGGTCCTCCGCGCTACACGTGCTACACGTGCTAATGTCATTACCGCTGAAATAAAGTCACTTGCCCCCATGCACTAAAAGGACCTGAGGCTAAATGCACTTTCGTCCTCATGAAATGACTTTCCGTCGCACTTTCTTCGTGAGCGTTTTGAAAGAAAGACATTAGATCCGCAAAACGCCTGCTACCATTCATATTGGACCATTACAGCTGCTATATTAGTCCATCGCCAGTTTAAAAATCTGTAAACGTCCCAGTGAGTAGTCGCTTAACCAATAAAATTGGTCTGTGGCTGTGGCTATCACACGGAATTGCTTTGGACCTGATCCCTTAAATTAATCTGTGTGGCTTTTCTCTGTGTGGCTGGAGCAAATGGTATATTTGCAAATGTTGCTGGTCAGATACTGAGCTGTAGTACACACCATTATCTAATTCAAGTACACAGAAATCGTATATCAGATTTTTATGTGTCCAAAAGTTTGGTTCTCAGGAAACATGGATCAATAGACTAAATGACGCAATGATGTATATTAATAATTTTTGATACATTTAAGGATGTATCATAAGAATAATAATTTAAGAATAATATTTTTTTATTAAAATATAAAGAGCTCATAGATTTCAATTTCAACAAGACACAATTCTGAAAATTGTTGGAAAACTGAATCAGGAATGAAACATTGAACCAGGAATAAAACTGTCCAGAATTATTTGATTATCCTGCCTGTAACAGTTTGTAGAGATAGCTACAAATGGCAAAAGTCATGTTTGGTATATTGTGTACACGAAGTCATTTTTTTAAACCCAAGGGGCCCTATCTTGGCGATCTTGGCGCTTAGTCTAAGCGCATGGCGCTAAGTCAATTTAGGGCGTGTCCAAGTCCACTTTTGCTATTTTAACGGCGTGTTTTTTTGGCGCTAAGCACGGCGCATGGCGCAACTGGGCTGAACCTAGTCGCTTCATTAATTATAGGTGTGTCTTGGGCGTGACATTCAATAAACCAATCTAAATGTCATATCCCATTCCCTTTAAAAGCCTGCTTTTCCACCTTGGCGGATTGCTTATGATGGCGAAACAGACATGCTCGTGCGTGTTTAGTGTGATCAAGGAATAGGCTAAATGGAGTATGATCAATATTATTCGGACTAACCATTAGCCTATGAGTTCCCGGTAATTCCAGACAGGGCTGTTATTTTACAAAATATGTGCGGTTAAATTTCGTTAAAAGGACCTGCAACAGCTGAGAATAAGCTATCAATGGCTTCAGTCTCACCTTAGAAAACGCCAAATTAGCCTGCTTGTTCAGCGAATTTCGTTTGATTATGCAATGAAAGTGTCAAACATCAATTCCAAGAGGCTGTTCTCGAAGTTCAAGCTTCATCCAAAGTTCATTAGGCTACCTGCATAGTAGGCTAATATTGATTAATAACATACATACCGTTATTTTGCCTTAATGATGACACTAAATAGCCATACAATAAAGCTGTCAGGTTCGCAACCCATAAGTTCACGCATATTTCCCCTTGTTTAATAATGTCCTGTTTATGGAAATGTGACCAACCTGTTTTACTCGTAGCGTAATCCTTTAAATCCACTTTCCCAGGAAGACCGTTAAACCTGCGACTTACAGCAGGGGAAACAGAACATGCAGCTCACGTGTAGAGAATGGCATTAAAATTAATTGTGAATTAATTGTGTAACGTGCTGCTAATTTGTTTTAGTTTCTAATTAGACGCTTAGTTCTCTTTAAAATCGTTTTGTTCAGTTAAGGAATAACGGGTGAAATCAGCTGGGTTTTAAACGGTGAGAGTATGGAAACCTGGTCACTGTAATTTAAAAAAATATGAAGGACGAAGAATAGCTAAGGTTACAATTTAGTTAACATGGTGACATCTCCGTTTTTTAACCATAGGCTATCGAAAAAAACCTTATGCACAGCGAATTCGCTGTAGCCTAGGCTATTTGAAAAACAATAAATGCAATATTCACTGGACAAGGTTTTGAACTTTTTTCAGTCACAAACCATTCTATTTACTTACAGGCTGTATTCATAGATAAACAGAGCTGTATTGTAATGACATCTGAAGCGCATTTTCAGAACTTAAATGTCCGTCTATTGCCGTGCGCGAGTTTTCCATTGAATGACAATTCACGCATTAGGTGCAAAGACAATTCGCGCATTAGGCTTGATAGCTATAGGTGTTATCAGCTCCTTTTTAATGGATAGCCATTGTCCCGTACCATCGCACATCGCCTGGATGTTGATGGAGTGGGCTGAGAGCAATGTAATGTGGCATTGTTTCCCTTCGCTGAGGGAAAGGTATGTGGACCTATGGAACCTTTTATTATTATGCATTTTTGATATAGCCTACACAATAATAATATTTCACATTGTGATCTAGATATTTTAGTCATGCCTGTGCACGCCCCTGTGTGTAACAGACAGGAGGGTATGCGCGTTGTGCACACGCCTATGTAGACGCACTTATATGCGCCGTTAAAATAGCATGTAAACAACTGCGACATGACTTTAGACCAGGTTTGTGGTGGTTCTAGCGCAAGCGCTTTCTGCTGGCTCAAGATAGCAATACGCCAAAAAGAATCCTGGCCACTCCTCATCTTAAGACCAACACGCCCAGTTCACTAATGATGGCGCAAGAGTTACGCCGTCAAACATGCTAGTTTGACGGTGTAAGCGTTAGGCGTTATTATGGACCTAGCGCCGGGTGTAAGATAGCAAAGACACTTGCGTTTGCGTTAGCGCCGCTTTGCGCCGGGTGTAAGATAGGGCCCAGGATGTTAGGAAATAAAATAACCTTTGTTTTCACAGATACTGCAAGTGACAGAATTTAAGGGGAGAGGCAGCAAGGCCTTTATCTTATGAAACTCTAGATCTCCAGGTTAATTAAATATCAGTGGGTCATCTAAGTCATCGCTCTGCAGGTGAACTTAAATTTATTTATTTACTTCTTTATTTCTGTAGTTGTTTATTTGTGCGCCTGAAAAACGAAGTCTACGGATGGTTGTTCAATACTCGAATGCACTGACTTTGTATTGTTTTATATTGTTTTACGATGAATTTAAACGTGTTATATTGGTGGATGTTAATCATACATCTGATTCTGAGTGACACAACATGAATCTGACACTTTCATTGTTAATAGCATTACATATTTTCCCTCTGATTTATTAGTTATGTGAGGTATTATATCCAGCATTGAAGTGATAAGTGATTTATGTATTTTCATATGAATGCTTCACTTTTACTACCTATATATTGCCTTTAAATTCACATCTGGATGCCACATGACCCAGAGGGGCCTTCTTCTCCACCTGCTAAAGGATAACGATTAAAGATGCCTTGCTGGCATGGAGACATCCAGAGAACAACTGACTGAGGGCAGTGCTAATGGCTTTACACCCCAGTTACCAAACTCTTCCACAATGTCTGTAAGTGCCTCTTCCCTTCAGATTTTCTTAGCATGCTCAGGGTCATCTTCTGTCTGTGTGTGTGTGTGTGTGTGTGTGTGTGTGTGTGTGTGTGTGTGTGTGTGTGTGTGTGTGTGTGTGTGTGTGTGTGTGTGTGTGTGTGTGTGTGTGTGTGTGTGTGTGTGTGTGTGTGTGTGTGCGTGTAAAATATCTGATGTGCCAAAACAAAAACAAAAAAAGACAGGTCTTGTTAGCAAGGCTCTATTATAATTCCATAAATTTTTAGACATCAGAAGACAAAGACAACTCCACAGTCCTTTGGCCTCTTCCCATGATTACCAGTTGGGACCATCCATGCGATTAGAGGCATTACAGCATCAATAATTATTAAGCGATGGCATTAGCAGCGATTAGAGCAAACTCGATGGGACAGATGCAATCGCAGGAACGCAGATACAGATGCTGAAGAGATTACCAGCTGCCAAGTGAAGAGACGACTCACTTAAATGAAAGATCATAGCGGGCTTAAACTTAAAATGTCATCCGGCATCTCTCAGACGGTGAGCAACTCCAGGTACATATGCTCCGCTTTGTTGCAAGGAGGGGGGGTATCACCCTGCATATAGCATATCTTGTCGAATTTAAATTAGCTCCTTTTTAAGACAAAAGCCATTTTAAAACGTTTATATATGTATATCCGGTGTGATCGCTTCTTACAGAAACAATTTATAAAGTGCCAGTTCTAGCTGACTGCTCTTGGTCAAAGATTCATATATGTTCTCTTTATTAATAAGTCAAACTCCATTTCAAAATGAAATAACTTTAAAAATCAAACAGCAGGCAGACATAGACCTGTGTAGTAATTGGCCCTCCCGTCCCCCATAAGGAGACAAAACCACTGAATGTACACCTTTTCTGACAAAATGGACGTCCCACGTTGGCACTTCACACCGACAGACTCATTATCTGTCCTTAGCACATTTACTTGTTGGGAATCCAGTATGAATGAAAACCAATCATTCCGAACAGGACCGGACTTCCGGGATGTGGCTTCCGCGTGTCCTGGGCAGAGAGTTCTGGCAGGGAACTGTGTGATTACATGTGATTTTTGTGTTTAAAGCCCCCCAAAAAATCAACAAATGGATAATTCCCTCGTGATGTCATGTTACAGAAGCTTCTGGAGAAGATGCTTCCACATTTTCCCTGACTCTGTGGGGATTGTTTAATTAATGTACATAGCAGTGGTTTTAGCACTTTTTACTATTTTTTTTTTTTTCAGAACACACCAGAACTGTGCTATAATACATTTCTGGCAGTCAATTGGGTACCAGCCACCAGTTCAGTTTTTGGAATAGATAAAGCCAGGAGACTGGACTGTCATAGAATAACAAGATAACAAGTAATAAGTGATCACTGAGTGATATTTAAATTGATGTACATGTAAGCTTGAAGCCAAGTAAGGAACCAACAGAGGGCTGACTATATGTTTAACCAGCTTCATGGCTGTGAGACTCATTCAGGTGAGCTTATGAGACACTTGCAGGTTTGAAAATTAGGAGTCACTGAAGCATCAGAGGTTTACATTCCTATATTAATAAATAATTTTTTTTTATAAATTACAAATTAAAAAAACGTGTAGTGTAGAGACTGTAAAAAATTAAAAAAAAAAAAAAAAAAACCTGTTTGTGATGTTAGTGAAGTTAATCAGTTTTTATTTGTGGGGTATTATGATGCGGCTAATTTGGAATCTGATTCCATGATGTACAGATTCTGTGTCCATTTGGGAGGAAGCTCTCACCTTTTTTATAATGTTACCTTTCTTAATGAAGGAAACAGATCTTTGTGTTTTAATCTAATGTTGATGATTACATCTTAATTACGTATTAATGGTTACATATTATTTAATGTCTCGACGCAAACCGCAATGTCAGGTACATTGTATACTGTACATGCAAATACTTGTACTCAAACCGTACAGGCAGTTTTGCATACTTCTGGGTAGGAGAGGAGTGGTAGTGGGGGAGTGGAGGAAAGGAGGTGGGGAGTGAAGAATATTGGGACGCAGCCAGAGTCTTAGGCTGAGCAGCTAGTGCTTTTCAGATGGGAATATGTTAATGCTCTATTTAAAAAACAAAATACTTTTCTGGCTAAAGTTTCATTACAACTAATCTCATCATTGCATCAGTATGGACTTACTGTACGAATAAGTCCAGGTTGCCATGCATTTCTCAGTAATTTTCTACTTAAAATTGACACAGAAAATTTTTTAATGAAAATGAAATTAGCATATTGCTGAACAATGTATGTGTGAAAAACCAAACTAAATCTTGGACTTAATTGAAATTGAGAGATCAAAAGATGGCCCTGGTTTCACTTTGTGGTTCCTTGCTCCTGTTTTACTCCACTGCCGTGTTTTCTTTTTCCATTCAGCATCCGTAGAGAAGCATTTTCCTGAGACAGTTCGGACTTCAGACACCCTAGCAGAAGATGGAGGTATTTAGGTTCTGCTGTTGTGTGTTATCGCAGGTGGACGGACAGACTGACGCACTGTGTGAGCGCTTAACGGCAGCGCGTCGTGACAGAATGCCTGGATGAGCAGAGGAATAACTAAATTCAGCAAATTGTACTTTAGGCTGCCAACGTGACATACAACAGCTAGCGATTAAAATCCCGGATAATTTTTTTCAGAAAATGTCAACACCAGTCATGCATGTTGAATGCATTCAAAACCAGTCATGCATGCAAAATGCTTCCTCAAGTCATTCACTGTTGAGTCGCTATATCTTCGTCATTAGCCTATATTAAATTAATTAACAGAGGGCTGGTAATACAATGCATAGACATGCAGAAAAATATGATTCAGTCTTGTTCTTACATGACATTTAGTTTGGGGGAATGTATTCGGTCAAGTTTTTTTTTTTCAGCTGATAGGCATTCAGGCATTCATACAAATTGATATTGCATGAATATTGGATTTGATGTGTCCTCTAAAAGTAATATTGTTTAACAGGGTCATCTCAGCTTGATTGATATTGATTCTTATTACGATTATGACAGTGATGATATTGATAGATAGATAGATTCTTTATTTATCCACGATGAAGATGATTATTATTATTCCATACTGTAAAATCATTTCATTATTATTATTATTATTATTATTATTATTATTATTATTATTATTATTATAATATTATTATTATTATTATTATTATTATTTCCTATTGGCTGAGTGGAGTCATTTGAAATCATTTGAAATTTGACCAATGGTCCGTTGATCCCTTGGTCCTGGGCTGTCCTCCCCACAGAATCCCACAGTGGCCATAAATGAACCTTTTATTCCCCTCTGGCCCGACAAAAACATTCAGCTCTGTCAGTCTGGAGATATTGGATATGTCATCCTTCATTCTCTGTGCCCTGGGCTACTTGCAAACTCACCGGGACATTTTTCTTCCCCTTATACAACGGCTTGTAGCTTAAATGATGGAAGCTGTGAAAGGAGTACTTGAAGAAGCTAAAGATAATGGTAAAATGAACTGCCAGGATCTGGACGCCCTTTAAACAAATCAACAGAGACAAGGGACCACTCAGTATTTTCTCATATACATTGCATTCAGTGATGGAAATGGTATTTATAATGTGCAGGTTTCCTTGTGTGTGCTCTGGGGGGGTTATGTAGGCCATAACTGGACATTCCAGGTGGAAATTACATTCATTGAATCAAACGTGAAGTTGCTATCACAGATAATTCCTTTTAACATTGTTGGCTCTTGTGGAAGAGATCACATGAATCTTTTGGACCAATGGTTTTGGTGTCGGTCCATTGTGAGCTGTTCTATGGAGATGCATAAAGACAGACATATTCAAAATGTGTTTGTTATGATTTTGTTATGATCAACTGATTTGTAAATATTGTGCACTCACAGAAATAAAGGCACAGTGGAGGTACATTTTTCTTCTTTAAGGAACATATTTCACATGTACCCTGAAATTACAATAATGCTCTATTTGGGTACTAATAAAGTACTTTTTCAAGCAAAAAAAGGTTAAAAAAAAGAAGTTATTATGCATTACTGGCTAGGCGTACAATTTTATGTACCTATAAGGTACCACCCCAGTGACAAAGTGTACCTTTTTAGGTACTTTTCATACCTTATTTTCTGAGGTAGTATGTGTATATGCGTATGTGCCTGAGTGTGCGTGTGTGTGCCTGAGTGTGTGTCTGAGTGTGCATGTGTGTGCGATAATGTGCAAATATTGCTGTCACAGCTGTTGACTAGGAAGGGTGATACATCAGCCATTTAAAAACAATACTACACCGCTACCTAAGAGTGGTTCACATTACCATCAACCTGAGCTAAGCCAAATACTGAGCTCTGTATAACGATGAGGCTTATGGGAGTTGGAGTACATTGAGTACATTTAGTATCCCTGGCCTTCAGGTGAGAACCCAGTTCTAGCAAATTGTGCAATTAAGCTAACAGGGATCCAAATACTTCCAAACCTTCTGTCACTAGAGAAATTATGCTAATTGCATTTTGTTCATGCTGCAGGGACTGTACTAACCGGAAGAGGAAGGCAGTGACAAACGGTACAGCGGCTAATTTTCCATTTCTGACGACGTGAAGATCTTCGCAATCTTTTAATTTCACACGATTCATCGTCCCTCAGCAACGCACACTCTCCCCTCCTCTGACACAGGTTCATTTATCCTGCATTAAAATGTCAAGCTGCACTTTATATGCACCCTAAAATGGACCTCCACAAACAATCCAAAAAGCCGAGTTTTTGGCAGGGCTGTGCAATGAATGTAAAATGGGAATTTGACTGAATTATTGACTGAAATATATGAAGCAAGGGACAGAGGCTATTCACACAAAATGCCATTTTAAGTTAAACTGATTTAAATGTAACTGAGTGTATTGCGCCATCGGTATTGGAAAGCTGCAGCTCCACCTTTGAATAATAAGAAAGAAAATGACAAAAGGCCTACAAAGATTACTGAACAATTGAACATATTTCTTCTGATAAACATTATTTTCGTCAGCTAGAATCATGGCGTTAACAAGATGAGCAATATTAGACAAATTAGGCTTTTTTGCAAATGCATGTATTTTTTTTCCTTCTGTATCAAATTGTGTTGTTAAATTAGAGAAATATGCAGCATGTATTTATTTTATTCCCCTCTGAGCTTGTATTTTCAAGATTTATGTGCAATTTGCAATTGCAATTTGAACTCACGTTCGTATGAAACTGCATCTGAAAAAATTAAGCATGAGTGTGTCTACTAACTCATATTTACAACCCCACAGTATTGCTCCATATCTGTGTGGAGCTATCATATCCAGCCCTTGCCAGCCATTTGTCAGCGGTTAACTGAAGGATTCATACCTTGCTCATCTCAGACATGTCATAGGTTGCTGGGCCCCTCGAGCTGTGGCCTGGCCGGCAACCCCCCGAGGAGATGCACACTCAGCCCTGGCATCGCACGGAGGTGGGAGGGTTTCAGTCAGCCAGGATGACATCATCTCACCGTGCAGCACTGACCCCTGCTGGTCGATCGGGTGCCTGCAAGTCGGCCTGTTGAGTCGCGCACGGAGCGACATCCCCTGACTCATGTCGATGTATGAAGTACTTGTACATATAATGAAACACATTCTCTGGAGAAACTCAAATAGGTGTATATGTGTTACTTTTTAAACTATTTCTTTAGGTTCCTACATACACAGTGGCAATTCCCAGTGTTGGTATAGGGTATAATGATCTTTCGTGTAAATCAAGTAAAATGATCTCTTCTGCTTTCAGGTCAAAAACAAAATGTGAGTTGTTGTGTGGATAATATCCAGGGTTTTGAGCTTTTCTTCAAAGTAATAAACGAGGAACAGCCCCACGTCCAACATCCCATGCAGCCCCACGTCCAACATCCCATGCAGCGCCACGTCCAACATCCCATGCAGCCCCACGTCCAACATCCCATGCAGCCCCACGTCCAACATCCCATGCAGCGCCACGTCCAACATCCCATGCAGCCCCACGTCCAACATCCCATGCAGCCCCACGTCCAACATCCCATGCAGCGCCACGTCCAACATCCCATGCAGCCCCACGTCCAACATCCCATGCAGCCCCACGTCCAACATCCCATGCAGCCCCACGTCCAACATCCCATGCAGCCCCACGTCCAACATCCCATGGCGGCGCAGGACGTCGTACTGAGTATCTCACCAATAATATAGAAATGAATCCCAAAATAATACAGCCACATTTAATTTTTTTTTGTGTCTGTTCGGACAAACGCTACAATATGAAGTATGTGGAAATGTATTTGAGCATCTCTGGTGTGTCATCCAGGAAGCGGATGTTAGTGGGGTGCCGAAGGAGCCGCTTGCGGCGGCGACACGTTCACATTGTGCTGTAAAGTGCTGGGAGGCTCAAAGCCTTGGCCTCTGCCCACCCTCCAAACCTGTTGATCTTGCCATGAAACCGCAGGGAATGTTTTCTGAGTGATATCGGATGATGAACGGACCATTGTCCGCGGTGGCCCTGAACTCGGAAAATCGGAAAGTTGAAGCGGTCGGGTTATTCCATTATGCATATGAGGTAGAATGACTCAGTTTAAAATTCAGATGTCCTGCAGTTATCAGAACCATATGTGCACACAAAGACATGTCTGCTTGCATGCCAACACACACACACACACACACACACACACACACACACTCGCGCGTGCACACACACACACACACACACACACACACACACACTGTGAACCTTGTCGTTCAACCCCTGTGCAAGCTCGGATTTTGCTTGCTGTGACATCATTAACATAAAAATATATATATTTAAAACCAATAATTATGTAAACTTTATGAGCGTGGGAACTTTTAAAGGAATCTGCCTAGTTGAAACCATAGATTCACGTAGAGTGAATCTTTTACTCAAGTGACAGAGCCATGACGTAATTGAGGATTCCTTGGAAAATACACCTCGCGGAATTCAGATTGGTATGTCAGCAGCCGGGAGACACAATCTTCCTGAGCGATTTCAATCCTTTTGTGAAGCACTGTCTAAGAGAAAGGAAAACCCATGTCAATCTCAACCAAAAAAATGACAAAGACCCTGATGGCTCAAGATAATATCAGGACTTTTCTGTCAAAGGGGAAAGTAGCTCCTTCACACTGAGAGATCACAGAGAATATTGCTAAATAATCTGCTATTCGAAGAATAAATATGTCGTATGTCATGTTACAGGTTGACAGGCCATACTCTATACAGCACAGATCCTTTGAGTTTTTCAGAGTTTTCTATAAAAATTACCATAATGTCCAAGGAATCTGGACTTGTGAGCATAAACGTCCATACTCTCTGAACTCATATAAACACACACAGATACACCTTCAAGCAGCCACAAAAAAAGTTTCCAAACTCAGCTTATTTTAGTTTTTCTTCCTTATTTTTTACGTATTCTATTTTGTCAGCTGCCTTTCTCTATAAGTAAAGATAACCTCTTTAAGATAACTGACAAACAATTTAAATATATGGAAAACTACAAAATAAAATACAAAGAAATGTGGTTGAAGATAGTTATGACAAATTTATTTGACAAAAACTGTATCCCTTGCCATAACACCTGCCACATAACATAACTGAAATGGTGTCATCGAGAATATGTGATTTTTCGAGAAACAATGTAAATATACTAAAAGCAATAAACTATTTCTAATTAAAAGTCGTTGAAGTCATTCATTATGAAAAACGTAGTTAATCAAAAAATATTGAAATGCATAAAGCTATATATTATGTCCAAAAAGAAAATAAATGATTCATTACTCAAATTTAGTATGTGGTGTAGAGATAATGTTAGCAATTCAGACCCATGTTGGGATATCAAGCAGAGAGAAGATAACTTATTTATTTTACATGGTTATTAACTTTTCTCCCCCACTAGCGTGCCCAAGATGAATCTGTGAAAGCTCAGAAAGACAGCAGATGGGAGCGCAGGCTATGTGTTGGTTTATAATTATTACCTGTTAGACCCCAGGGCAGAAGCTATGGCCATTTCCAACCTTCCATTTTGTGCTTTTGCCTGCTGTTTGGAAATTAATTTGGACTTCAAACTGACAAAAAAATAAATGGTGTGTGTGTGGGTGGAAACAGCAGAGGTAAATGGACAGTGAGAATAGAAAGATGGATGTAAACACTATTAGACGTGTATGAGAACAGAGCTTTTAACCAAATCCATTACTGTCTAGACCATCTCCTTTTGATATGAATCGATGCATCAGACTCATACATTTGAATGCATTTGTCGATTCTGCTACACATTTAAAAATGGTATTATTACTCTCTCGACACGGTGTCTACTTGTACCCATTCATATTTTGAAATGGTGCAAGCAAAAAAATTGGACATTTGTGCCAAGGTTGTTTTTTTGTTTTTTTTACCTGTCTGCAAAATTAAGCTATACTGCAAAATTTAAGTGTTCGCCAAGCTCAGTGCACTCTGCCAATCAGATAAACATTTATTTATTTAGTTATTTTTTAAATGGTCATACCTGCTTTTAGGATAGACTGAGAGAGACCTTTCTTTTGAATTCAACAAAAAAATGTTTATGGAGACTATTAGCTTTACTCTCAAATCGCCTGTATGAAATGCTACACTTCCGTTAGTCCGCTTAAGGACTTCGGGACAGAATACACTTGGCCCAAACAGTACTCTTTCATAGACCGTATATCGGTATTATCAAACAAACATGCTTGCAGGTAAGACAGAAATGCAAATATTGTGATTGAATATGTATGCAGAAGATTTGTATCAGTTGCAAAAAGGCATAACACATGTGCTTGTATTAAAAAAAGCCTGACTAAACTGTACAATGGCATGTAGGAGAAAAACCATAAGCCTAATTGCAAACAGAAATCAAAGTTTGACGTTCACCGTGGAGAAGCTGGATGTTTCAAGGGAAACTAGGAAGGATCTATAGAAGGGGGACGAGCAGTAAATAACACATTCACTGCTGTTCCTACCTGTCAGTCAAAGCAACTAATCTCTACCATGGGGACAACCTTTTAAGAACATCGTCCATAAAGTTTAATCATGCAGTCGATGCCGTTGCTGCCAAGCTATTCAAGAAAAGGAAATATCACCATGAACTACACTAAAAAGGCAACACGTCTCACAAATGGCACAGAGTTTTCCCCTGTGTGGTTAATCTCAGATTGCACCGCTTTAAACGGCTGCCTTAACATTATAGCACATATTAAGTCAACTTGACTGAGATCAAATATTAATATGCTGGAAAATATCCTGGAAACTATTAGATTGAGGTTAATGAATCTACTGAACGGAGAGCTTTACCGTCGCGAGAATGAAATATGTGTGACAAATGCATGGCTGGTCAAATTATATAATTTTTTCTGCGTTGCCTGCAGACAATGCATTTTCTGATGCGATTATACCGACCGTGAGTTTGAGTCCACTCCTTCTATCATTGGTTAATACTCTACAGAACAAGTCATTTACAAGGCCAATCCCCCTTGGCTTGAACAAAACAATGGCCCCCCCATTGGTTTGCCCCATTAAAAGAGCAACTCAATGCCCTATTCGAAATGCCTTGTGTATGGGAACCTCCGGTGCAAGAGGTCTAATTCATCTTATGGTTTACGACATCTAACCTCTTTCTCAATTCGCAGGTTGTCATTATGCCCCTCCTATATGCACGGCCAGCTCCCACATTGTAACTCTACTGAGGAGAGCTTTGTATTCAGTCAGTCATTCATTCATTCAGTCAGTCAGTCAGTCAGTCAGTCAGTCAGTCAGTCAGTCAGTCAGTCATTCATTCAGTCATTCATTCCTTTGTTCATTTGTTCATTAATTCACAATTCACACGAAGACTGCACGACTTACACAGCTGGGGCCACGTGTATAAAACTCTGAGTAAAAGAATGCGTAAAAGAATGCTCAGGGAGAAAGTCGGAAATCTGCTTTTGAAAAGTTTTACATTTTCTACCTCTGCCTTTCAGTCAGGGTGTCACCACATCTCACTGTCTCCAAACATTGCGTACGCATGGTGTCCAGCGTGTGCAGAGGTACGCAGATTCTCTTATTTTATACATGTGAATTTGTGCGTGGAAACTCGCTTACGCAGCTTTCTGAGGGCATTTTTCTGCTCAGCACTGTTTATACATGTGGCCCCTGGTGCGCACAGACTGCAGGTATCCATTCTACCAGGTAAGTCGCTCTTGTAGGGGAAGTACCCTGCTTTCCAGGGTGATGCTATGGCCAGTATGTATGTACACAGCCCTCACTGGCTGTCAGCTATGAAAAATACTGGTATTTATTCGATTTAGACTTGGGACTATGAGATATGTTAGCGCCCAGAGAAGCAGCTCTTTCGCTAGATGCGCCTGGCAAACCTTTGAATCGTCGATGGCGCGTTGTAAATGTTTTAAATGCTTGGATTTCATTTCCGACAACGGGGCAGGTTTTACGGCGTAAAAGCAGCGCAGGGCCCTCAATGATGAAAAACTATGTCCGCCGTAACATTTTAAAGGACTGATTTTAAATTCAAAGCACACTTTACAACGACATTAACAAACAGTTTACTGTTTACGTTAAAAAAATAAAGTTTGTTTTGCAGTTACAGACAAATTCACAAGTAGTGTGCTCTATTATATTGGAATAATGGACAGATAATACTTTTGTGGCAGAAAACTGGTGCGACACCAACAACTGGATATGGCCAGATTTACAAAGACCTATTAGCACACGCAAAACTAATAACACAACCAATGATTGGTGCAAAGCAAATACCATGACCAACTTCATCCCATTGGTTATTGCTAGCCCAGCCCCCAATTGTGGCATGTGTTAGAGCACGGCTGTCCTATCTTATTCGGAAATGGCCAGTGTGCGTGAAGGTTTTTGTTTTAGCCCAGAACTACGACACCTGATTCATGTAATTAAGTAATCATGGTCTTCAAACAGGACGTTGATAAGTAGAATCAGGTGTCATGGTGCTGGGCTGAACCAAAAAACCTGCACCCACACCGGCCCTTTTCCAACATGATTGGACACCCCTGTGTTAGAGCATTGCTACAATACCAAAGCTTTTTACACTTGAACATGTGCATGTATCAAGCAGTACAGAATGTTTATGTTTAGAATAGCAGTAAACATAGTAACGTTAACAAATAGCAACAGTAAGCACCATTTATTTAAATGATGGTATGTATAGTATGGGATCAGTATCCAAACAATATTCAGTTACCTAAAAGTAGTATTTAATTATTATGAATATATTTGTTGAATTATTTTACAGAAACAATATTCCATCCCGGTTCTGCCTCTAATTTATTGAAATCTTTGTACATTTAACACAGTGACTAAAATAGCTGAGATTTTTGTGTCAGAAAATTATTTAAAAAATAACCTGCGGCTACTGATCCAAGGAAATGTTCCTCCATTACTGACGTAAACTGTCACATTGCTCATTGGAGTATAGCTCCACGTAGACAATTAAATTGCAATCAGTTTATCCTGGTCAGCACATTT
>CM056395.1:24439898-24574772 GCA_029718625.1 Synaphobranchus kaupii | reverse complement strand
CTAATGCTGATGTAACAGTAACTACTGGAAGCAATGGGGTTCTAGAACACTGATTTAGAATTTTGAAAAAGCATCCCAAAAAAAGGGTTAATAATATATTGTAGGCTCCTGGGCCAAGTTGTGCAGATCATAGATGTTGCCATGGTTTCAAACTCTGAGGTGCAACGCAATGTTAAAGCATAATATTATAACACATGGATCAATAAACTTACCAGACAATACAATGCGGTAATGCTGCTACATAGACCGTATTTAGACAGTCACACAATTTATGTTGTTTTGGCTCTATACTTCAGCAAATTGGATTTAAAATGGAAACATGTATTTGAGGTTAAAGTGCAGTACAGTAGATCTATATCGGGTGATCCGTGTGGGAATTACAGCCCTTTTTATACATAGTTGTATCATTTCAAATCCAATGTGCTGGAGTACAGTGCCAAAACACCAAAAATTATGTCATTGTCCAAAGACTTACAGACTGCACTGTATACTGAATATAGTTACCCAGTAGTGAAGTGAACATTCATAGGGCCTTTATAAACCATGCATGAAACTCTATAAGCACAGACCGTGCTACATTAGTTCTTACGGCTTATGAAGTGCAACATTGTTCATGTTATATTATAAAAACCATACAAAAAAGTGGTTCGTCAGTTTGTTTTTGCAGGACAGTTAGAAATGATCTGTAGTAAATGAAGACGTGTAGGTGCTAGAGCAGTATCAGAGCACCGCTACAGAAAGTAGTGACTTCACTTGGCCTGATTCCAGGAGCACGCGCTGCCTGTCTGACGGCTTTCTGCACCTTCAGTGAGACTCAAAAAGGTGGTTGCCGTAGAGCGGATTTGCTGCAGACCCTCGTCTATGAAGATCAAACCGGGCCGACTAGCAGGAAGTGAGCGGCCAAGCAAAGATTGACAGACAGAGACGTGTTCGGAAAAAACTTTCGCTTTTTATCTGTTTTTCCTCATTTGCATTCCTGCTGCCTGGCTGACATTGGACCTCACTTAAGGGGAGATTGTGCAGCGATGGAGTTACACCCATTTATGTCCTGCCCTAGTTGTTCATTGCCTATCTAATCCTCTTTTCAGTAAGTAGATCTAACAAGCACTGCTGGCCAGGTGCAATTCTATATCAACTCCCACAAATGAGAGCACATCAATAGATGTGTAGATAGCAATAATACAGCAATAGACATCTAGATAAATAGAAATAGTACAGCGATATTTATTTAGATAGATACCAACGTTATAGCAATACATATAGAGAGATAGCAATAGTTGGGGTGGCAGATTTGATACCTAGGAGGGGCACTACTGTTGTACCCTGGAGCAAAGTATTACTATTATTATTATTATTATTATTATTATTATTATAATTCACAAGGTGTATGATTAATTAGTGACTAAATAATATTTTTATATTCTTGTTAGTCTATGAAATGTTTGAAGATTTTGTACCTTGTACCTTTCTGTTGAGTCTGATTCAACCTTTTCTTGGTTTGGCACATATGAGTCAGTCATTGCGTGTGTGGCTGAACCGTCAGACTATGCCCTATTGACCAGCAGAGGGCGCTAGGGAGCAATGAGACACTGTGTTCCCAGGCGAATGAAACGGTCACATCCCTGGGCGACGCAAGCACCAGGGCTACATTATTCGGCAGGACTCCAGGCTACAGTTGGCACGGCCACAAGCCAGGTTCGATACCAAACCTTAGGGCCTGTCCATGTACTAGAACATAGAACAGTCACTTTCTGGGATAAGCTACCCAGATAACAGTTAACCCTGGGGGGATTACATAGTAACATTTAAGGATGAACGGTTGTGTGAAAAAGTGTTTTAGTCAAAATCAATTTAAAAAAAGCTTTAAACACAAACAAAAATGCACAATTGGATCATCACAAAACCTAGAATCCAACCATCGCAGCACTTACAGTTTTTCTCAATTGTTTACACACAAAAACTGGAACTTATGACACAATGACCACAACCTGTAACTCATGTGCCAACTCCCTAAACCAATTCTGCTGAACTATAAACACATTTCCTGCTGTAGACCCAGATTTCAATTCTAAACCACACTTTCTTCAAAACACTACACACAATTATCTGCTTTAGACCCAGATTTCAATTCTAAAGCACACTTTCTTCAAAACACTACACACAATACTCTCTATTTTGCACACTCTTCATCAATGCCAAATCTCCTTGTGTTCAGACAGAACACACTGCCATTCAAATGGCAAAACTTCCATTTCCAAGGCCGTTGTGCAATTTCCAATCAAAGCTTGAGCAATATAAGGGCCACAGGTGAGCTCCTGGTTTGGAGAACAATGGATGGCAACATTGAAGTGAGAGGTGATCAGAGAGGCAGAGGAGTGAGAGTAAGAGGAGGACGAGGAGGAGGAAGAGGAGGACGAGGAGGACGAGGAGGAGGAAGAGGAGGACGAGGAGGAGGCATGTGGCGATATAGCTCCTGAGGCATTTCAGGGCTGGATTCGCCATACTAGGCGATACTTCCCCCGCTGCTTGGCCAGAGAGAACATAGCCTGTGATGTCGATGAGGTCCTGTGGCCAGACAGGAACCGAAGACAGGATGCAGCCTAGTTTTTTTGTCCTTTTTTACAGTTTTTCTCAATTGCTTACACACATTTTTTGAAAGCATACCTCATTTTCTCTAAACTCTAAACACAAATCCAAAAACCACACACACAAAATGCAAAACCCTACATATCTCCTGCAAAATGCTACTTTGCCTTCAAAACAATGTTATGTCTCCTCAAAATGGTAGTTTGTGTTCAAATGACACACACAGACCATCATATGAGTAGACATTTCTAAGAACCATTGAACACTGATGTGCTGAATGGAAAACACTACTATGAATGGGAAAACACCAGTATGAAGGCCTTATCAGGAGCATTATGCCTTTTCATGTTCAGTGTTACTGTACGCTTACTCCTGTTGTAAAATATTACTGTATAATGTTTTTACTCAAATATAAAACAATACACAAATATACAGTAACAACAACAAAAATATTTCTTTATTTTTTCCAAAAGTATAGGCTATACATCACAGCAAACACAACTGGATGTGTAAATGATTTGCACAGAACAAACAATAGAAAATAGGCCAGTACAGTCAACAAAAAAAGAAAGAAAAATGTAAATTAAAAAAGGACAAAAAAACTAGGCTGCATCCTGTCTTCGGTTCCTGTCTGGCCACAGGACCTCATCGACATCACAGGCTATGTTCTCTCTGGCCAAGCAGCGGGGGAAGTATCGCCTAGTATGGCGAATCCAGCCCTGAAATGCCTCAGGAGCTATATCGCCACATGCCTCCTCCTCGTCCTCCTCTTCCTCCTCCTCGTCCTCCTCTTACTCTCACTCCTCTGCCTCTCTGATCACCTCTCACTTCAATGTTGCCATCCATTGTTCTCCAAACCAGGAGCTCACCTGTGGCCCTTATATTGCTCAAGCTTTGATTGGAAATTGCACAACGGCCTTGGAAATGGAAGTTTTGCCATTTGAATGGCAGTGTGTTCTGTCTGAACACAAGGAGATTTGGCATTGATGAAGAGTGTGCAAAATAGAGAGTATTGTGTGTAGTGTTTTGAAGAAAGTGTGGTTTAGAATTGAAATCTGGGTCTAAAGCAGATAATTGTGTGTAGTGTTTTGAAGAAAGTGTGGTTTAGAATTGAAATCTGGGTCTACAGCAGGAAATGTGTTTATAGTTCAGCAGAATTGGTTTAGGGAGTTGGCACATGAGTTACAGGTTGTGGTCATTGTGTCATAAGTTCCAGTTTTTGTGTGTAAACAATTGAGAAAAACTGTATTTTACATTTTTCTTTCTTTTTTTGTTGACTGTACTGGCCTATTTTCTATTGTTTGTTCTGTGCAAATCATTTACACATCCAGTTGTGTTTGCTGTGATGTATAGGCTTGGAAAAAATAAAGAAATATTTTTGTTGTTACTGTATATTTGTGTATTGTTTTATATTTGAGTAAAAACATTATACAGTAATATTTTACAACAGGAGTAAGCATACAGTAACACTGAACAGCTTGAAAATGAAAGGCATAATGCTCCTGATAAGGCCTTCATACTGGTGTTTTCCCATTCATAGTAGTGTTTTCCATTCAGCACATCAGTGTTCAATGGTTCTTAGAAATGTCTACTCATATGATGGTCTGTGTGTGTCATTTGAACACAAACTACCATTTTGAGGAGACATAACATTGTTTTGAAGGCAAAGTAGCATTTTGCAGGAGATATGTAGGGTTTTGCATTTTGTGTGTGTGGTTTTTGGATTTGTGTTTAGAGTTTTGAGAAAATGAGGTATGCTTTCAAAAAATGTGTGTAAGCAATTGAGAAAAACTGTAAACATCCTATTTTGTTTACCCAGAATCCTCAGAGTTATGCTAATGATAATGACCACTTGGGGAGGAAATTAAACATGGAATTAAAGAAGCAATTATAGCGCTTAACACTCGAACCAAGAGGCTGAAGACACTGCATAAAAACAGTGTAAATCACACCACCTGAATTATACCTGGATTTGTCACCACTGGCTACGTTTCCATGGCAGCCCTAATTTCCACACTTTGCAACATCAAGTGAAGAACACACAGTGAGACAGGAGAAGGATTCATTTATTATCTGTTTGAAATAGAAAGAATAATGGAAACAAAAGTGGAAAAAACGGAGACAGTATTAAACATAATAAGGAATGAGCTGGAATATAAACCTTATATTTTTCAGGTGACAGTTTTGTATCGTGTTAATACAATTGCAATTGTTATTTGATTACAAAAAACAAGTATGCATATTATGGGTGACAACACCAGTCTTTGCCCTACACCATACCCATGTTTTTCTATCACATCTTCCAACTACAAACTCCCAGCTTGATCCATTTGATATTTCCATATGCAACAGAGAAAAAATATATATATTTTATTTATAATGCAATGCTTGTTTATTCATATATTATTTTCCCAAATCCAGCTGCTTGACAGTTTCTGAGTTAAAATCCGATGCTTTAAATAGTACCTAGTGAATGCAGGGAAGACTCAGTTAGGTTAAAGCTATGATGAAATGATTCTTTAAATAGTACCTAGTGAATGCAGGGAAGACTCAGTTAGGTTAAAGCTATGATGAAGGGAAGACTCAGTTAGGTTAAAGCTATGATGAAGGGAAGACTCAGTTAGGTTAAAGCTATGATGAAGGGAAGACTCAGTTAGGTTAAAGCTATGATGAAGGGAAGACTCAGTTAGGTTAAAGCTATGATAAGGGAAGACTCAGTTAGGTTAAAGCTATGATGAAGGGAAGACTCAGTTAGGTTAAAGCTATGATAAGGGAAGACTCAGTTAGGTTAAAGCTATGATGAAGGGAAGACTCAGTTAGGTTAAAGCTATGATAAGGGAAGACTCAGTTAGGTTAAAGCTATGATGAAGGGAAGACTCAGTTAGGTTAAAGCTATGATGAAGGGAAGACTCAGTTAGGTTAAAGCTATGATAAGGGAAGACTCAGTTAGGTTAAAGCTATGATGAAGGGAAGACTCAGTTAGGTTAAAGCTATGATGAAGGGAAGACTCAGTTAGGTTAAAGCTATGATGAAATGATTCTTACTCTTTGGAAATATCATCCATACATCACGGCCATTCGTGCTCACTGAACAATAGCAGCGGTGTGCCATCATAACACAAATAATATCCCTATGTTATATATATAAATATATAAATGCAAAAATGTCAAGCAACCCATTGAGCTCACTGTTCTAGAGTGAAAACATATATTTTTTTATAAATATGAAAACACGGTTTGCATTTTTTATGTGTGGTCCTTAGATCGTTTTTTCCACTGCAGTAGGTATTCACTGTAATGGCGGATGCAATATTTAAGGTGGCGCGGGGCGAGCTACACGGCCTACTAAAGCTTTTGAGCGTAGCTGTCACTAAGCTCAAGTGAAAAGCTTTTTCTGTGGCTATTACCAAGAGAATGGATCCAAATGAACAAACCACTTATGGTATAAAGGTATCCTGCAAACACGAATTGCTACCAGTGAGCGACGCTTCCCCCTTTCACCCCGGTCAAAGAGAAAGCAGACGGTCGCTTCGGTGTTCCGGCCTGATTGATTTTTTTTAGAACAGAGCAGAGAGCAAAGAAGTTGTTACTCTAGAAATTGCATCAGGATCATCTCAAGCGATCTGTAATAACGGTCGCCGACTGCACAGGAAGGACCTGAAAAAATGAACCGTGAAATAACCTTTCTGAGCTGCCAATCTACAGTATAGATCTTTACGGGAAACCTTTTATGCTCCGAAGGGTCGCCTTGGTGATTCGTATTAAATAATTACCAGATAATCTTCTGACTGTCACTCTTTTCAATTAGATTCATTATGATTTGGCAAATTTCGCTATTGCGTCTGATTATTTAAATGTACATTTGTCGTCTGGTCCCCTGAATTTGTGGGATTGAATATTACAGGGTAATAATATTAGCTTACATGATTTTGTATTCTGCTTCATGTTTTAATTCATAGACTGTTTAACACCACCATGAGACTCTGAGCCTTGGGTAATTAATACGTATCAAAGGTCAATCTTTCCGCTTTCAGCAAATCTGGATGCAGTAGCTGTAAAATTACCTTTTTGCCAAATAGCTTTTTACCTAATTCCCATTTTTACAGGTGCAAACCAGGTGCAAACCACTCAAACATTTTATGCCTCAGCTGCATTATTTATTAGCCCAATATTGTGTGCCGCATATTAAAATATGAAATTGTGAAGCCTCAGATTTAGCAAAACACGATTCCCCCGAAAAGTTAGAAATGAATTAGGTACATATTTAAATATTTATGGCTGAGCTAAATGTGTTTTTGTTACTAAATGTTATGAACTTTGTAGCTGCTGGAATAATTATAAGGGAACAAATTGTGTGCTAAAAAGGGAAAACATGCTGATTTAACAAGGCTTTTAAGTAATGTTGGCCCTGGTGAATTTCACACTGCTTTCTTAACCTAGACAGGTGCAGTCACTTAGCCTTAGTCAGCTGCTCACACACAAACACACACACACACACACACACACACACACGCACACACACACACACGCACACACACACACACACACACACACACACACTGTTCTTAAGGGAGAGGAATCCTTGAACACGGTTCTCTGGCTTTTACCGTCAAATTTCCGTTGCATTGACATACATTTTTCCCTCACTTGTGGGACTGGAAATTCCAGCTGGCATTTGAAATTTGGTAAACTGCTTTTATAAATAAATAAATAAATAAATAAATTGCAATGTTATTGTTTTCACTTCCTTCGCAGTAAAGTCACACCTTTTTGATGTGTGCCTGAGAACCCTGTAGGAGCAGAAGCGGTTATTGAGTTATTTTGCTGCAATCATCAGACCTGTGATACGTAAAGAAGCTATTATTTAAAAAATAAATAAATAAATAAATAAAAATCAATGCATGTATGAGGAAGGGATTATTATTCAAAAATAATTGACCGCCATTTTGTAAGTGCAAAAACCCATTTGAACATAGAACGGTAAAGACATTCTAAAAGTAGGTGAAACTTACATTGTGAAGCTATAAAATTAATTTTAGCATACAGCTGTACAGCAGTGAGCTCCGTCCTCCAGATATCGATGAGACAACAAATTACTTTCAGGTTACGGCTGGTTTTCCTCCAAGTCACACCGATGATGAATCATATAGTTTTTTACATTCCTGTGGAGATGAAGAGATATTTTCTTGCAGGAGTAATTGCCAGTGGGAATACAGGACCTCGGCGGAGCAGATTTTTCTCTACATGAAAAGCTTATTTTGAGCTCGAATTCTTAAGAAAGGGGTTCGGTTGATTGGCAAGATGGAAATTAGTCAGCTTCCCAGCCACACCTTCTTCCCCACGCAGTTGCTTCCTTCTTAACCTTCAAATGTATGAATTGGTAATGCATTATGCATGTTAATATCATTTCTCAAAAGCCTGTGCAATAATATATCCACTAATTGAGAACTGTAATTGTATATTGAAGTTCTTTGGAATGTAGGCCTATTCTTATTTTATGGATGTAAATAAAATTGGTTTTGACCCCCCCCCCCATTCCTGATGCAGGATTGATTCCAGTTTGTATTCCAGTCTTCAAATATCTGCGTGGACCTATATTGATATTTTATGACAGTTTTTATAATTTCACAATGTCAGAAATCATGCACATTGATGTTCTGTAAATCTGTGGTCTTTACAGAAAAGAGGCAGAATCAGCACGTTCCGCCCATTCGACATTGAATGGAGATTTCTTCAATTGATCATAGCTGTGCGTTTGACTGGAGCTATTCCAATGGCAAATATAATGTTGTCTAAATATAGTTAGTCCTTTTATTGGATATATGGACACAAATAATTACAAATGTTACAGAAATGAGAATATATGATATGATACTCCGATACTCATACTGCCAGTGAAGGTGACAAGTCCTACTTATCTTGTTTTCCAAAGTATCAAACCACGGTTATTCTGCTAAATGTGTAACCTACTTCTTCTTCTCATTATTAGTTTGCTTGATCAAGGCGCTAACTACTGTTCCTATATTTTAGGCATTGTGTTGCTGTATTTTTAGGCGGCTTGGGCAATTCAGGTTGAACACAATGCATTTTTCAAGGGTGCAATGTCACCCTTCATAGAACTCTAATCATGCCGTTTTTATGTGGCGTCTAATGTAGTCTAATAACAAAACAGACGGCATACTTGCTTCACCAAACATAGTTTGTTCGGCTTTTCTGTATGGTTCATACACCTGTGCTGCTTGGCAAAACAGGACACAACTCCACCATTTTGATTGCAATTAACTACATTCAATACAGCTATCTATCTAATGACCAACTGTTCATCTTATGCAAGATGCACAGCTCTAGGTCAGGAGACCCACTGTGTCTACACAGGTATTTGTTGTTTCCTTTAAATCAGCATACAATTTAGGCCTTTGCAAACCAGCTGTAGACATTGTTTTAAAATTATCTGTATATATTTTTGTTTTTAGTAATAACTAAATTATGTACTTAATTAGCCCTGAATTGGATTCAGATGGAATAGTCTGGCAGTATTTTATTATTATTATTTTATTATTTTTATTATTATTTTTATTATTTCTTTGAGCCTCTTCAAAGAAATATAACTATTAAAACAATAATGTTAAGTTCTTTTGTAGAAGGACGTCCCAGCAGGGATAGTAACTGACTGAGCCTGACTTGTCAAATGCACATCAGTTAACGGCTAAATTCTGCACAGGCAAGACATAGCGAGTTTGAATAGTCTGCTGATTCCCAGGCCTGGGAAAAGCCGCAGCAGCCCAAACATCCTGTTCATCGCTCAGAGAAGCAATGATGTCCCTGGAGAGCAAGCAATGGACTGCAAGCCGGACACAGCCAGCACGATTCACTACAGCAGAGACTCTTATTCCACCACTGCAAGCCGGACACAGCCAGCATGATTCACTACAGCAGAGACTCTTATTCCTCCGCTGCAAGCCGGACACAGCCAGCATGATTCACTACAGCAGAAACTCTTATTCCTCCACTGCAAGCCGGACACAGCCAGCATGATTCACTACAGCAGAGACTCTTATTCCTCCACTGCAAGCCGGACACAGCCAGCACGATTCACTACAGCAGAGACTCTTATTCCACCACTGCAAGCCGGACACAGCCAGCATGATTCACTACAGCAGAGACTCTTATTCCTCCGCTGCAAGCCGGACACAGCCAGCATGATTCACTACAGCAGAAACTCTTATTCCTCCACTGCAAGCCGGACACAGCCAGCATGATTCACTACAACAGAGACTCTTATTCCTCCACTGCAAGCCGGACACAGCCAGCATGATTCACTACAGCAGAAACTCTTATTCCTCCACTGCAAGCCGGACACAGCCAGCATGATTCACTACAACAGAGACTCTTATTCCTCCACTGCAAGCCGGACACAGCCAGCACGATTCACTACAGCAGAGACTCTAATCCCTCCACTGCAAGCCGGACACAGCCAGCACGATTCACTACAGCAGAGACTCTTATTCCTCCACTGCAAGCTGGACACAGCCAGCACGATTCACTACAGCAGAGACTCTTATTCCTCCACTGCAAGCCGGACACAGCCAGCATGATTCACTACAGCAGAGACTCTTATTCCTCCACTGCAAGCCGGACACAGCCAGCACGATTCACTACAGCAGAGACTCTTATTCCTCCACTGCAAGCCGGACACAGCCAGCACAATTCACTACAGCAGAGACTCTTATTCCTCCACTGCAAGCCGGACACAGCCAGCACGATTCACTACAGCAGAGACTCTTATTCCTCTGCTGCAAGCCGGACACAGCCAGCACGATTCACTACAGCAGAGACTATTATTCCTCCACTGCAAGCCGGACACAGCCAGCACGATTCACTACAGCAGAGACTCTTATTCCTCCACTGCAAGCCGGACACAGCCAGCACGATTCACTACAGCAGAGACTCTTATTCCTCTGCTGCAAGCCGGACACAGCCAGCACGATTCACTACAGCAGAGACTCTTATTCCTCTGCTGCAAGCCGGACACAGCCAGCACGATTCACTAAGGCAGAGACTCTAATTCCTCCATTTGGACTTAAGACATTTTCCAACACCTGGGAAAGCCTCTCAGAGTGTATTACTCAAGGAAATAAATCATTAATCTGGCTGCAGTGAATTATGCACTTATAGAAAGAGCTTAAAGAGCACTGTGAGCTGACCCAGACTGCAAATTGCCAGGAATTGCCACAAGCAAAAAAGAACAAAAAAAAACCCACACATTTTGTGTGTGTCTGTGTGTGTGTGTGTGTGTGTTTGTTTGTGTGCATGCATGTGTTTGGGTAAGAGAGAGAGAGAGAGAGTGTTTGTGTGTGTGTGTGTGTGTGTGTGAAGGACTAATGATATGTTTTGCATAACACAGCTAAAATATTATGGCAAGCTGATGCGATGTTAATTAATAAATGAATTAACAATAAATCAGAAGCACTCGCATTTAAGGCCTCTTCTCACTTTGAGAAGTGTATTTAAGCAAGCGTTCATTTTAAGAGATTCATCAAACACATTTTTGTCATTTTTCAGCACTTAGGTAGATGCAGTTTCCCTGCATCTATTCATAATTTTTGTTATGAATTAGATTATTAATTTTCCATCCAAGGGCCCTCTATAACCATGCATGGCACTGTACACAAGTACAGATCCTTTCCAAAAAATTAGAATATCATGGAAAAGTTTTTTTTTTTTGATAATTCCATTCAAAAAGTGAAACTTTCATAGATTATAGATTCATTACACACAAAGTGAAAGATTTCTAGCCTTTATTTGTTTCATTTTTCATAATTTTGGCTTACAGCTCCAGAAAACCTCCAAAACAGTATTTCAAGAAATTAGAATAGTGTGTCGAAAATCAGCATTTAGTTCAGTTATTTCAGAGAATGAATGTTTTAGACTGAGTGTCACACTATCATCTAATTTACTCAAAACACCTGCAAAGTTTATCTCAGTTTGGTTCAGTATGGGGAAGACTGCAGACTTGACAATTGGCCAGAAGACCATCATTGACACCCTCCAGAAGATGGGTAAGCCACAAAGGTCTCTAAGGAGGCTGGCTGTTCACAGAGTGCAGTGTCCAAGCATATCAATAGAAAGTTTAGTGGAAGGGAAAAATGTGGCAGGAGAAGGTGCACAAGCAAAAGAGATGACCGTAGGCTTCAGCAGATTGTCAAGCAAAGACGATTCCAAAATTTGGCGGAGATGCAGAGGGAGTGGACTGAGGCTGGAGTCAGTGCTTCAAAAACCACCACGTACAGACGTATCCGGGACATGGGCTACAACTGTCGTATTGCTCGAGTCAAGCCACTCCACTCATTCTCTGAAATAACTGAAGTAAATACTGATTTTCGACACACTATTCTAATTTCTTGAAATACTGTTTTGGGGGTTTTCTGGAGCTGTAAGCCAAAATTCTGAAAAATAAAACAAATAAAGGCTAGAAATATTTCACTTTGTGTGTAATGAATCTATAATCTATCAAAGTTTCACATTTTTTTAATGGAATTACGGAAAAAAAAAACTTTTCCATGATATTCTAATTTTTTGGAAAGGATCTGTATACCTATTTACAGGACCCTGATCCTGCTCACATATTTTACAACTAGGACCAATCCAATTCTCACAAGAATTTTAAAAAAGGTTAGTAGTATATTTTAAGTTTTAAAAAAAAATAATTTCTTTGTCACTGGTTAAGAATCTTGAATTTTAAATCGAATATCTGCATTTTTACACAAAATGTTGACATGTATAGAACTAATTCATTTTTGAATTATTACCTTTTCCTTCCTCTTAGAGTAGCAATGTTTACTAATCAACATACTATACACAAAACAACAAAACCCATCTCACTACCAGTAAAGGTTTGAATTTCCTCAACTGTCATCCTGCTTTCTGTGACTTACAAATAAATGCAAGTATTATTTCTATTATTTTATTTGTACTATAATATAAACACAATATTGCTATTCAATGTTAATGATTACTGAGCCAGACAAGCTGTATTTGTGCAGAAGCAAATGAGAAACTGCATTTAATAGTGACCTTCTGTTAAAGACAAGTGTTGATTAAATCCAGGCCATAGAGTTTCCAAAGAATGTGCATCATTGAATGACACAATGTGATAACTGTAATGGTTCTTTCCTTTGTCTGATTTTACTCTTTTGTGGTGCTGTCTGGAATAAACAACCCCAGTTGAATACATTTCCTTTCCAACACAATGTTTTAATGTGGGAATTTGTCTAGTTTGTATAATTGAATCCTTATATAATTGAGCACTTTTTAGACTCTCTGATGAACAGGCATATGCATGTATATGTAAAGGATACCGCGTGGGTTTATTTATCCCATTGTGCCTCCAGAACAAGTCCTGGTTTATGATTACTGGTTTACCCGGATGACTTATTTGTTTATTCGTTTATTTATTTTATTAAAACCTCACTTTTATTCCCCGCAGGATTTATTAAGTTCCCGTTGCCATAACGACTCCTTGGCAGAATGTTGCTGGATGAACCATAATGGGTCTCCTGGCACTGTTGAAGACCTTCACCCTATGTAGGAAACAAATGCCGTCCATTCTTTAACTAGAACTATCCGGAAGTCTGGCAACAAAGGTTACCACACAAATATATTCCGAGCTGTAACAAAGTGGGGTTGCGGAGGCGAATATGAGGCTGAATGAGCTGAATAGGGGGCACCCTTTACTTCCGCTACCTTGACGGAGGACGTGCACGGGCGAGGAGATGTCACCTCCGGTTCAAAAAAGATGCTTTAATTTCAAAATGTTTTGTGGTGCAGCTGGGTTACAGTCTAACAAGCCCAGCTCTGTCTTAGGGAGACTGGAAGCCTATATTGCTGTGTAAATTACCTCTTTTTTTCTCTCTCTGGCAACAGAATTTGACATCTGCTCTCGCTACCTAGACTCCTGTTGGTGGCGAACACGTATGGAGACTGCATGATTGCTTTTGCGCATGTGCAGGACTTTGCCGATGCGCGCAATAGGGGACAAATGAGTAGCTATTTATTATATGTGTAGACATTTATTAGGGGTCCGAGCGGAAAAGCTGGGCATTTATTAGGGGTCCGAGCGGAAAAGCTGGGCATTTATTAGGGGTCCGAGCGGAAAAGCTGGGACCCCACTATTTTTGTCGCTTCTTTGTCTTACGACACCTTTCAGAAAAAGGTTTCTCTAAAAACTCATGAAATTTGGAAGGTTTATTGAGGGTATTGAATTGAATAAATTCACTTTTTGCTATATGACATCTCTACCATATTGCTCACCATGTGCCAAATGAGCCACACTTATGTACATCAATCAGCGTCAAACCTGGAGTGTAGACACTATATGCTCCAGGCACACTATAATTACCATAAATACACTATAAGTGTTACAGGTTTGAACACAATCCATTTAATTATGTTGACACGACAAGCAAAAAGATGAAGCACAATTTAACAGCCAAATTTCAACCTCGCGGGGGTACACTAAAAATCAACCATTCGTACAAGCGTGAAATCGGTCAAAATATTCTGGGTAATTTCAATAGGAGTAAACTATGATGTTGCACCACTCCAAGAGAGTTGAAAGTTGACCTTGCTGTCAGCCAAATTGGTAAGTGACAGTAGGCTGAATTCGCATCCATCTTTTCAGTAACTGGTATTGACATCATAGCATGCAGGTTAAATATACTTTTCAAGTTAATTTTTTTCAGGACAGGGCTAGGGCTTGATCCAGTTTCTATTTGGATATTCCAACACTGTACCAGTCTCTTACTTTTAACATATTCATAGGAGGTTGTAGCAGTGGTAGCAATATACACGAAGGATGAAAGGATAAAACGAATTGATAAAAGGATCTTGAGGATGAAAGAAAGGCTAATGAAGCCATACTGAGAGAGCGGCGAGTCTTAATATCTCTGAGAATGAACACAATCTAAGGACACAGCCATAGGAATTGTGCTGATGAGGTACAAGGCGCTGACCTTCAAATAAAATCTGTACTCCCAGGACCCGCAGGCTGTGTGTTGGTTATTTAATATAAAAGCTAAACTTGACGGCTCACTCTCGGAACATTGTAGTACACTGCTTGGATCCTAACAAAAATAAAATCGACTCAAAATCATCGATCATTGATTCCTTCGAACCAGTCAAAAGGTTTTGCTCTTCACAGCACAATTATTGATTGAAATCAGTAAAAAAATATTTTTTGAGAATCTTATCCTCAATTTCTATCATAAATACTTCATGAAACATACGTACACGGAATGTATTTGTTGGTACATTTTGTGTTTGTTCGCAACTTATTGATTAGCTTGAATGTTTTTCAGAACTTCTGTTATACTGTTATGCTTTTGGATTATATATTATATTATATAATGTGTCACATTTATTTCAGTTTTTGGCGAACACTGTGACTCTGACAGTGACTAAATTTTATGGTAAAAAGATGTGTGGGTTTCGTAGGAAGTTCGGCACCGATTTGTTAGGGAAGGACAAAGGTACTGAAAATGTAATGAACAAAAACCCCTGTTTTATTCTGACTCTGCAACTGAGAAATCTTGGTGCTGAATGTGAGGTCTCCTTTTCAGCCCATGAAGACTTACTGCAGAATGGAAGGTCTTCGTTTAAGGCTATAAAGTCTGGCTGCTGATTGCAAGTTCTTATTTTCGGGCTGCACAGTCTTGATATTGAATGGAAGGTCTTCTGTTTCAGGCCGTGAAGATGTCTTCTTTTTGGGCTATAAAGTCTTTGTGCTGAAGGTAAGGGCATCTTTTTTGGCTGTGAAGTGAAGCGCAGAACTGAATTTACGCAGTAAGAACGAGAATATCAACCAACACAAAATTCACAAAACAAGGACAATATACAGAGAATCATTTTTAATTGTGATAGTTCCTCTAATCCACATTTATTTATTCATAGAATAAGAGACAATATTAAGAGAATGACACAAACACAGTCCATCTGAAACCTTTCAAAGCATTGATTAAGGAGGAACATCAAACCCGTAGCCTGTTGTGGTAACCCTTTTGATAATGTTGCTACAGGCAACACAAGGACATGAATGTTGTATTATCAGACTGAATGGTCCTTAAATCCACATTGAAAGGACAGGCTCTTGACTGATAGTCATTCATATGGCGCTATTCACATACTGTATGTGCAGAGGACTAACATATAGCTACTTTTATACAGCAGAATAATACATTTATTGTCAGTTGAGAGAGGGATGATACCATAAAGAATCAATTTGAAAATAATTTATGTTTAATTCGACCAAGCAAAAGAAAGCTTAGCAAGGTGCAGCAGGGGGAGATCCAAATTGTAGAATTTATTTTGGACGTGTGATATATCTCAGCATTCAGCATAAACTGGGCTCGTATTTCAGTTTTTTTTTTGTTCATGGTCTAATTTGAACAGTAGGCTACTTTCAGTCCATTCATCTTTATGAACAGATGGTTAATTTGGTATAAAAATATTCTTCATTTCATCAACAGAATACATTCTGTCATATGTCATGCACTTTGAATATGCACAATCTGTCAATCAAAATTATGATTGATTAATGTAAACTGCACGGATGTCTATGGCGAGAAACAAAATATATTTAGTTAATTATAAATTGATAAATTTCACTGTCAAACAATATGAATATAAGTATCTGTGCTTTTTTTTCTAACGACAATTCGCTAACAGATAATTAAAATAGTAACAACGATAGAAACCCCAACCTTGTTATACACGAAGTTCAATTTCAAGTGCAGTCATGGTCCATTTAAATATGCTCCAGAATATCTCCAGAAAGTGTAGCACTTGAAAGCTCCGCATTCTAAATTACGAACGCACATCGCTGTCTACAGCATTCCCCAAAATTAACTTGCCAAACTGTGCTTGTGGAAAAAAAACACACCTGCATTTATTTGTAAGTCATAGTTCATGACAAATATTGATTGAATACAGGCCTATTGTTTGCATACAGAGAGGCCTAAAATTAAACAGCACTTTCAGGTGGAAGGCCTGACATAATATTTGCGTATACTCCGCAGTAATTGAGTACTGAGAAACGAGAGAAAATACTACACCCAGTTTCTCTCAGGAACCACTCATAGGTGTAAACCATCAACGTCCAAAACGTCCAAAAGGAGTTTACAAGGGTGGCGACAAGCATGCAAGCCCTTCGAATTGACTGAAGTCACGTGACCAATTATTCTACTTGCTACCGCATCACATCCCTAACCCTAACCCCTACCCCTAACCCTGATTGACCAGTGGAGTCACTATCAATCAGTCAATAAAATAGTAATATAATTAGTAATATAAGTAATATAAAAGTATTTATATAACGCATTTTACAGCAGTTTACTCTGCCCCCCAGCAAGCCAGAGGCAACAGTGGCAAGGGGAAAAACTCTGTGGAAGACTTAAAGGAAGAAAGTCCAAAGCCTGAGGTCAAGCAGCTGGAGACGAGGTGCTACCCAAAAAGATATAACAGATAATGTGCAAAAAGGCGCAACACTGTCCGGCTCGGAGTGGGGGTTCACAAGTACAAAAGTCGGTCAGTTTCAAACAGGTTGCATGAAGCATCCGAAGGTGGTCCGGGGGTGGTCCGGGGCAGGTCCCGGGGTGGGGTAGCAGGGTGGGGTGGCAGCGTGTAGCAGTGGACAGTAATCAAGCTTTGGGGTGAACTGGGAGTCAATCCCCTCCCATATTTAGTGACAAGGAGGGGCTTATTCACTGACTAATCAACTCCGTCCTTTGTAGGTGCCATGGCCAATTAGAAGACTGGAAGTCCCAGCCACAGTCAGCAACAGGAGCCAAGCTGCCATGGCGATCGTCAGTTTGCTATGCATGAGTGCCTATCTCAGATACCCCATGCCCCTACTCTTTCTGTTCATTTTTCTCAGTATCAGTATTTGTTAGTTTGATCCAAATTCATTCAAACCAGAGAGAGGTCTCTGTCTTGCATCCCGCTGCAAAAACTAGAAGCTTTGCTTCATTGTTGTCAATCATTGTTAACAGCTGGCAGAAGTGTTGCTACCCTCCGTTCCACGATCACAAGCACATCCTGTGGGAAACTGCATTACTTCCTGTTGTGCTGTATGGTGTTGTTGACTTGTCGTTTCAGCGTTTGGCCTCCATCTTCTCCGGGCTTCACAATCTGGCTAGATCTTGTCGGGCCTGTTCGGGTCGGGCCGTGAAGTCGTCGTGCTTAGGCAGGCTCAGGCCTCTAAAACCAAATATCACCTGTTTTTTTCTACTTTTCACTAGCATGAATACTCCATTCCATTCAATATTCTATTGTAATCTATTTTATATCCACTAAATATTCAATGGCAAAACTGCTTAATTCATAATTGGTTCTGTGTTCATCTTAATAGCTTTATGTCTGACCCAAATCACCTGGCCGGATACTTCTGATGTGGTTCTTATAAACAGGCATGCAGCATAGTGACGTTTCAGTGGAGCGAGAGTCTTTGACATGATGGGTGTACAGGTGGTATCCTGGGGCTGCGGCTCGATTATTCACAGCATAGTAATCAGCCAAGCCAGATTCAATTACATTGATTATTATAGTTCAGGTATGTATCTCCTTCAGGGAGATAAGCAAGGGCATCGTGGATTATATATTCAGCATTATCTCATGAGGAAAGCTGCCAGTTTATCAGTGAGTATTTCAGTTTTTTAACTTATACATTCAGATACAGAATAGCCCAAACACAGCAGTTTTATTATTATTATTATTATTATTATTATTCTTTGCAATGTGTATATTTGAAATTCCCCATTTTTACGTGTTATGGCTGTCAGTGTAGCTTTTCATGACTTTGAACCATGGTTAAATTTAACTGTAAGTTAATTTACGGAAATGTCTAGGATGTGTCCAAAGAACAAAGTGTCTTTGGTTGCACAGGAGAGAGAATGTTTAAAACATTCATGGCTTGTGATTCACCCCCTTATCAGCCATTGTAGAAGTATGCGTCATTAGAAGTGTAAAATGAAAAGGAAGTTTTGCCACCTTGGTACATATCGTTGAATATCTCCTAACAGTATTCAGGGCGAGGGAAGTAGAAAGTAGAAGTCTCTGGATAGAGTACGAATTTGAAGTTGCATTCCATCTTCACTAATTGCATTTCATCTGGCTTTCATTTTGTGACATGAAGTAAAGGTCCCATCATTACCCTGGAGAATCTTTGATCAAAATGGCAGGTGGGGATGCTGTCTAACATTCAAATAGGGAATTAAGTCTTTTTTTTTTTACCCAGCTTGTGAAAATAAGGTTTATTTAATGGTTTATTTAAATAATATCAATAGCATTTCATCACACCATAGTCATCTGTGGATTGTGTTGCCAGATCACGTAGTCTAACAAAAAAAAATAAATAAAAATGTTGCGCAGCGTTTTATGTGCAGCAACATCCAAACAAATTTCACAAATCTGCATTGGAAAATATCAATATTTCATTCCTAATAATGAAGCCCAGAGACATACCCTGTCACTTGGGGCCTAAACAAGGGCGATAACTGAAACCGCCTGATTATAACCACAACAGGGCAGAATCAAGAGAAGTACAACCGCAAACAAACCTCGCGAAGTGCGCAGTTAAGGCATTTTCCACTTGTAATTAGGGAACCCCAGATTGGATTGTGCCCGGCGGGCCTTGGCTGGTAATGAAGCCGGCGAAGACGGCCCGTTAAAAGGAAAGGCAGAGCACTTAAGATCCGCAGAGAAGCCTTCCTCATCATCTTTCTCCCTGCTAGAGGAGTAATGAGCGTGCTCAATTAAGTCCTCAGTCCCTCCGCCCCCCCCCCTTCAGTGGGAAGAGTTTGATCATCGAGGAGGAAAGAAAATCTGGGGACCACCCACCAGCTTTGCTGAGAGCCAGTCATTTCAGCCCCCCGCCCCCCCCCCCCCCCCTCAAACACCTGTGAGCTACCAGGTGCTGCTCACTTTCCCAATCACTGCGGTTGTTCTTTTTTTCTTTTGGAGAATTTGGTGCAGGTGGAGAAGAGTGGATGCAGTGGAGCATAATGATGAGAAGACTATTTACCCAGCAGCCCCTCTACAGAGAGGAAAAACAGCACGAGTACCTACCGTATATTAAAACTATGAGGTCATATTTATACTAACGGCCATTTATACTAACTGCCAACTGTCACTTGGAATTCTGTAAAAAAAAGAAAGAAAAAAAATATCACAGCTTTATTTTACTGTATATATAAATCCATTGGTGGATCTCAATATTTTTGTCATCCAATAAGAAAGCAAAGCCAGTTAGTAACTTTTGTAACGACAGTATTTGAACTGGTTTTTATCAGAGCATAAACATTGAAAAATGCTTGAATTTTACCATTGCCGTCAGCAAAAATATGCATAGTCACCTGCAGCCAATTACAGTAGAGTTTAAATGTTTTCCAGAGAATTGAACATAAAGTAATCAGTGAGTTATCAAACCTTAATAGAGATCTGACAAAGAATCTGTTTATTTGGTAGAGTGTGAGTGACAAAGCTGCACTACCAGGTAGTGTTTAGACAGAAAGGATTTCCCACTGTCTGTCTGTCTGTCTGTTTTCTTTCAATGCTCCGCGAAGACGGACTGCGGTACGGAGTTCCCCAGTCTCGTCTCAAACTCGTTGCAGTGCATGGGGCGTGGTCCTGTAGTGACAGATTAGGAGGAAGAGGCTGTCGAACACCAGGGCTGTGTCCGAATACGACCCCTGTTCCCTGTCCACTGTCCCCTGTCCCCTGTCCACTCAGACCCCTGTCTACTATGTGCCCTGTCCCCTCACGTTGCAAGCAGTGTGCGAAAGAAATCCCGCAAAACTCTTCCAAAACTAGTGAGGAAGTAGTTCGTAATATTTATTTATTTATTTTTCTATTGAGAATATCAATCAGTTAACATATGACGATTGTTACAAAGTGTAGATTATGAATGAAGATTGAATTTACAAAAATAAAAAAGAGTAGTTTGTAATATGGACCTATCTTGTACCATAGATATGCATATACGCTCTATGTATTTTACGTTTTTACTTCCGCGTTACTTACTGAAATTGTCGGATGAGTGCACCGTTCTATGGGTGAGTGTGCTCCTGAATTCCCTCAACAAAACCCCGGAAATAAGGGGTTCATCCTGGTATTTTAAGTGCCCCCATTTGTGAGAAAAAGTTGCCCACTTAAAAGCTTTTTGACAAAGTGGACTCAAATATGCGCCCTCAAAAGGGTGTAGGGGTCGTATTTGGACACTCAGGTAGTAGCGGGTGGAGCCAGACTCCTGGCGGGAGTGAATCCGACAGTGTTGGACATGCCCAGAACGCCTGAGGGGGGGAGGGGATGGGGACAGGTGAGTCACACAGGTAATACTTCGGGGCGGGGACATGTGAGTGAACAGGTAACCTTCCGTGTTTACCCCTCTCGTGGAGGGTACCAAACGTGCCCCCGCCTTTTTTGTTTTGTTGTTGTAATGATTGTTTTTGTTTTTTGTGTAATCTTTATATTCACTTACGTTTGGGTTTCTGGTCACTAAACGCTGTCTCCGTGGCGTTGTGGCCTCGTTACGATTATACACGTTGTTGTGTATAACAGTCATTGTATCTCGGATGGACTTACGAGTAGGAAACTCACGGTATAGAAGGGCTAGCCCACTACACATTAGCCATTACTAAAAACGGCTTGTCGAATATCCCTCTGGTCATATTATGTGATATTCCCTGACATGATGAATGGTTTGGCAGACAATTAAGACTGTTCATCACTGGAAAGTGCATTTAATCTATTTGTCTATAATATTACGTCAATAAGTAGACCGAAATAAAGAAGTACAGCCCAGCTAAATCTCAGGAGCCCATCAGTAGAGACAAATTCCTATTGGGCTTCAGTCCAAAATGATAAACAATATTAGCACCTCAATAACACAGGCAACTCAAAAGGAAAATACTGTTGAACTCTGTATTGGCATTCCTGTATGCTTCATTTTGTCTCTTTGTTTAAAGCAATCAAACAAAGTTTTCTTTCTGTTGTTTTCTCCATGTAAACAAGATAATCTCTATTTCTCTCTCAGGTCAGGCTGGGATTCAATCAACATTTGCCCTCAACTTTGTCTTGCAATTAAAAGCAACAATTATCTTTTTTTTCCTTCAGAAAGACTGTTATTGCAAGTTCGGTGATCACTGCAAAGAAAAAGTATTTACTTGTAAGTCAAAGTTCATGGACAAATGCTTGAATGATTGAATACAGGACTGAAGGTTGGAACTTGCGTCCCTATTTAGAAGGCAGCTGTTCCTAATGTATTCTTCCAAGATTTCCACTGCGGCTTCAGTTGACTTCCCAGGAGATATGAAACAGTATTCATATGAGAATAGTATCACATGTGACAGAGTTTCTATCATTTGTGACCATGGTATTTCTTTAGAAAACTGGGTTGAACACACAACAGACCGTCTTCATCACCGTATTTAGATTTGCCTTGTTTTTTTTTATTCCATGTGAAAATTGGCATATTGTGGTTAGGCTACCCTCAGTGCGGAGACCGTCAATTAAGCCTTGATTTGATGGTTGCTTTCCTGTAAAGGCTGTGAGGATAACTTTAGAACTTCAGAACATTTTGGCCTAGAAACGGGAATGTAAATTTTCCATTTCAACATCGCCCAGACAATTTCACAGGAAATGCAACTAGGTCACATGATAAGTATTTCCAGACCGAGTTGGCTCAGAGTAGAATGCTTATTCCATGAATGCTTAATGCTCTGAAAAAAAAAAATCTTGTACGAGATCACATCATAATGTGAGGCTTAAGTCAATAGACCCTTGGAAAATGAATCTGTGAAATTATCAGAACTGTGCTGCATCTCGTGAACCGTTTTGTCCTTAATTTTTCCTCAGTCGTGGGCGATTATGAAAACCACACCTGAGGTTATATTGCAGAATGTAGCAAGTATAATATAACTGTGAAAAAGGTAGTCCCTCACACAACTGCACAAGGACAAGCAAGCGATCAACATCACCGTTAACCGATTCAATTCAAAACCTTTGCAGTTTATGCCCTTGACCCAGTAACATTATTTAATTATCACAACAGCACTAATACTGTAACATTATTTCATTATCTCAACAGCACTAATACTGTAACATTATTTCATTATCACAACAGCACTAATACTGTAACATTATTTCATTATCTCAACAGCACTAATACTGTAACATTATTTCATTATCACAACAGCACTAATACTGTAACATTATTTCATTATCTCAACAGCACTAATACTGTAACATTATTTCATTATCACAACAGCACTAATACTGTAACATTATTTCATTATCACAACAGCACTAATACTGTAACATTATTTCATTATCTCAACAGCACTAATACTGTAACATTATTTCATTATCACAACAGCACTAATACTGTAACATTATTTCATTATCTCAACAGCACTAATACTGTAACATTATTTCATTATCTCAACAGCACTAATACTGTAACATTATTTCATTATCTCAACAGCACTAATACTGTAACATTATTTCATTATCTCAACAGCACTAATACTGTAACATTATTTCATTATCTCAACAGCACTAATACTGTAACATTATTTCATTATCTCAACAGCACTAATACTGTAACATTATTTCATTATCTCAACAGCACTAATACTGTAACATTATTTCATTATCTCAACAGCACTAATACTGTAACATTATTTCATTATCTCAACAGCACTAATACTGTAACATTATTTCATTATCACAACAGCACTAATACTGTAACATTATTTCATTATCTCAACAGCACTAATACTGTAACATTATTTCATTATCACAACAGCACTAATACTGTAACATTATTTCATTATCTCAACAGCACTAATACTGTAACATTATTTCATTATCACAACAGCACTAATACTGTAACATTATTTCATTATCTCAACAGCACTAATACTGTAACATTATTTCATTATCTCAACAGCACTAATACTGTAACATTATTTCATTATCACAACAGCACTAATACTGTAACATTATTTCATTATCTCAACAGCACTAATACTGTAACATTATTTCATTATCTCAACAGCACTAATACTGTAACATTATTTCATTATCTCAACAGCACTAATACTGTAACATTATTTCATTATCTCAACAGCACTAATACTGTAACATTATTTCATTATCACAACAGCACTAATACTGTAACATTATTTCATTATCACAACAGCACTAATACTGTAACATTATTTCATTATCTCAACAGCACTAATACTGTAACATTATTTCATTATCTCAACAGCACTAATACTGTAACATTATTTCATTATCACAACAGCACTAATACTGTAACATTATTTCATTATCTCAACAGCACTAATACTGTAACATTGTGAGAAAACTGTCAGTCAGCGGCATGTATGACACCATTTGTACGATATGCCTTTTTTTTTTTAAATGGCTGTAGACCTTAACGGATGTTTTTTTTCTGAATTACACCTTGTCAGATTTGATAAGGCTACATACAGCTCCCTTTTAGAGGACTACAGACACTCTAAAATGGGCTTCATTTTGCTTTATTGCATGACCTCGCAGAGCAGGAGACAGACTCCCATTCCCATTCATCACAGTGGAGAGCTCCTCTGCACAGACCGCTCACAAAATGAGCTCTTTTCCCGCTTAATCTCGAGGTGCCGCGGTTTCGATGGCCACGAAAGACTCTCGCTATGTCGCGCGGCGCCTTGCCCGCCCGCCGCACAACCCCGTGGAGAGCGTCGCCCGGGCAACTCTCCAGAGCATCGGCACCGAAAATGCGCGATCTGAGCCAACCTTCTGTGCCCGTGGGACTTGCGAAGGCGTCCTGGGATTTCAGCTGCGCATGGGGTAGAATAATGCTGCGGTATCATTACAACATTTCTTCAGGGCTCATCCACGTCCCGCTCCTTCTCTTCTGCTAGCAATGATCCGTTTGCATTAATTGCATCCCCAATGGCGTCGAGGTCCATTTCTAATAAAATAAAGCACTTCCGGTTCTGGCAAGAACAGCTACAGTGAGCACCATAATGCATTGGACAGTGACACATTGTTTTGGTTCTGTACTCTAGCACTTTGAGTTTGAAAGGATACAATGATGTGCTTGAAGTGCAGACTGTCAGCTTTAATTTGAGAGTATTTTCATCCCTATCGGATGAACCATTTAGAAATGATGATGAATCTTTTGTACATTGGACAGTTTGACATAATGTAGAATAAAGTATAATATTTGGTCGCATATCCTTTACATGCCATGACTTCCTGATGTCTGTGACCCAACAACATCAAAAGACTCTTGATATCTTATTTTCTGGTACTCGATACTATAACTTTGACTATGACTAGATTTAGCTGTAAATTATGCTGGAACAGTATGGAATACATGGTTGGTGAAATGGCTGTAAGTCATCAATGGTCGGAGGTGTCAAACGAGCCTCAAACCATCACTCTGCTGCCAGATATGCAGTAGATATGGATGGATCACTTTAAGGGTTGTTTCTCCTGACAAATGTTCCTATTAAACTCTATGGAAAAATAAGTCAGGAGAAGAAACCCTTCAAGTTATCCATCCATATCCACTGCATATCTGGTAGCAGAGTGATGGCTCAAGGCCTGTTTGATATGTCAGACCCTTGATGACTTCGAGCCATTTAACCATATGTTCCATACTGTTCCAATGTAATTTACAGTTAAATCTAGTCCCACCATCCAATTCCCATGGAGATCCATTCAAATACAGAGACATTATAGTATCGCTTGTAAGAGTACAAGAAAATAAGATATCAAGAGTCTTTTGATATTGTGGGGTCACAGACATCAGGAAGTCATGGCATGCAAAGGATATGCTACCAAATATTAAAAATGATTACTTTATTCTACATTATGTTAAACTGTCCAATATTTTTTGATGCCCGAAAATGGGGGGTCTATGTACAAAAGGTTCTATAATTTCTAAACGTTTCATCCGATATGGATGAAAATACCCTCAAATTAAAAATTTATCTCACTGTCATTGTATCCTTTCAAACACAAAGTGCTAGAGTACAGAACCAAAATAAGAAAACACGTGTCACTGTATAATGAATTATGGTGCTCACTGTACATCTAATGTACGCCATATCTTTAGAAATTGCATAAAGGGGAATTACTTCTGCATGCTGTGGAGAGAAAATAAGCATTACTCAACGGCTGAATTGGCTGGAAGTGGGAGTCAAACAGCACTGTTGTGTGAAAACAGATTTCTGCTGTTTATGTGAAATACCACCCCCCCAATCCCCCCCCCCCCCCCGCCAGTACAATTTCTTCATTCTCCAGAGAACATAGAAAATGACTTTCTCTTGATATCCTTGAAATCTGGCTCTGGATTAAAAAATATATACTGTATATATATTATTATGATTTTCCTCTGTCTGGAGAGCCTTTCTGTTTTGCACAAATGTCTCTTCCTGTGAAATATCTTTCTCCAGAGAAGCATTAACTCTCTCCAGAGTAACTTAATTTCTGTAATAACCACAATCTTATTTTGAAGCTTCACAATTTAACTTTTTCCACTATATCCATACCAGAAACCGAATGACACATTTGATATAGCCTTTATTATCCTTTCATTCTTTGTGTGACATATAATAAATGACTCTGTAATCAAAGAGTTAAAATCTGGATTTCTTGGGTAATTTTTGAAAAATGTAGTACATCTTTAATAAAATGAATTAATAAAATAAACACAAAATCAAAATATTTATACAGGTTATGGATAGATACATGTTGGGGTGTTGCTGGGTGAGTCCAGCTACCCCAGCACTTGCCTCTTTTGCCCCAAAGTGACCGATGTGCCCCTTTGATAAAGAAAATAATAACATTTGTATTTGCTCTCATTCATCTTCATTAATTCTCTGTGTATATATTCACAATACCCGGGTGTCGTAAAACACTTTATCTAGGTTGACGTGCCCTTTTCTCACCTTGAGCACCTGTCCCTCAAAAGGTCTCTGTATGACCCTGGTCTCAGGCATCCTGAATATCCCATAAATGCTTAATGGGGTTCAGCTCCGGTGATTAAGGTGATCGTGACCCGCAGACAACCTCACGCGTGTGACCTCTGACCTTTGGATTACTACTCATTCTCTGTGGACTGGGGGACGTTGCCTCTCTGTGGGAAAGAACTGATAAAATGGGGGTAAAAATCCCTCAGTATCATTGAGAGATAACTGACATCGACCTTGCCTTCTTAGGGTGTGAGAGGGTAACCAAACCTTGCGAGGAAAAATGAGGGACCCACCAGACTCTTTCTCTGTGGGAACACTGCGTCCATGTTTGTTCAGTGCCAGCAATTGCTTTGCGTGGGCTCAACGCCTCTGGACAGGCAATTGATTATTTTGACTGGCAATGGAATAAATACATGTTGGGTTTTAGGCGTGAGACTCTTTTCAGTTTTACAGTGTTTTAGCTCATTTAGACTCTTCTCTCAAAGTGTACTTTCAGTGTTGCACTTTTCTTATGCCCTGTAGGCTTTTGAGATTCTGAGTCTAAGAATAAACCACGTAAAGCCAAAGGCGGCACTGCAAGGAAAAATAACACAATTCAGCATTTTGTACTGTATATATATATATATATATATATATATATATATATATATATGTCACCCGTCTGTATATGTATATATTAACAAAAAAACAACAACATAAAGTGTCTTAGTATGGTGTTGGGCCACCAAAACCTTGACATAGATTCTACCTCTAGTCTCGCATAGATGCTAGTCTCTGGAAATCTACTGGAGGGATGGAACACCATTCTTCCAGAATTTATTCCCTCATTTGGTGTTTTGATGATGGTGGTGGGGAGCGCTGTCTAACACGTCGGTCCAAAATCTCTCATAGGTGTGCAATTGCGTTGAGATCTGGTGGCTGCGACGACCATAGCATATGATTCACATCATTTTCATACTCATCATACAATTCAATGACCCCTCGTGCCCTGTGGATGGGGGCATTGTCATCCTGGAAGAGACCACTCCCATCAGGGTAGATATGTTTCATCACAGGATAAACTCAGAATAGCTTTGTATTGATTTACAGTGATCCTTCCCTCTAAGGGGACAAGTGGACCCAAACCATGACGTGGAAATGCCCCCCACAGCATAGCAGAGCCGCTGAACCCCTCACTGTAGGGGATCATATTGTATACAGGTTGTGGGGAAAAATGAGAACATAGGGTGTATTGGGTTAATCTGGAACAATGGTGTTGTGGAAGGATGCTTGAGACAGCAATTTCCACTTCCATCACAGTCTTTTGCAGGGGTGGCCAATCGAAAAGGGCCAGTGTGGGTGCAGGTTTTTGTTTTAGCCTTGCACTAAGACACCTGATTCTAGTTATCAAGGTCTTGATTGAAAGTCCGCGATTCGTTAACTGGTTGAATCAGGGCCACGTTCAATCTGAAAACGGTGTGCACCGCTTTGCTACGGTTTCCGGGTTGAACCACGTTTCCTCGAAACGGTGTGAAACGGTGTGCGACGGGCTTTGAGGTACGTTTTCTCTCGTTTGGTGGGTGTGTCAGAGGTGTTACCCAATCAGCAGCGACGTGTATATAAACCCCGCCGTGTTAAAAAGGCAACGCTTGCGTAACACAACAGGGTGTACAACGCACCACCTTTTCCGTTTAAATAAACGTTTTGCTACGTTTTGTTGGGGCTGAACGCAGCCCAGGTGTCTTGGTGTTGGGCTAAAACAAACACCTGCCCCCACGCGCTCTTATTGGATAGGATTACCCAGCCCTGGGGCCACATGTATATAACTGTGAGTAAAAGAATGCGTAAAAGAACGCTGAGGGTGAAAGTCGGAAATCTGCTTAAAAAAAGTTTAGCATTTTCTACCTCTGCCTTTCTGTCACGGTGTCGCCATATCGCACGGACTCAAAACATTGCGTACATATGGTGTCCATCGTGTGCAGAGGTACGCAGATTCTCACAGCACGTGTTATATTATACATCTGAATTTCTGTGTGGAAACTGGCTTACGCAGCTTTCTGAGGGCATTTTTCTGCTCAGCACTGTTTATACATGTGGCCCCTGGTCTATTGACTTCCTCACGGAGCAGTGTATTATAGTCCTCAGGCAGATACTTAGGGCCAAGTTACATGACTGGGTGTTTGGGGAAAAATATGTGGCATCGCTTTGGAATAGAGCTTGCTTAGTTTCAGAGGCACCTGCTTAAGGAGCTGGACTTAACCAAACGTAACCGAAAGGTTGCTGGTTCGATTCCCAGGTAGGACACTGCCGTTGTACCCTTGAGCAAGGTACTTAACCTGACTTGCTTCAGTATATATCTAGCTGTATGAATGTATAAATGTAATAAAATGTAATAAGAAGTTGTGTAAGTAGCTCTGGATAAGAGCTAAATGTCTGTAATGTAATGTAATCGGCTTCTTAAAATGTAGTTTTAACATGAAACCATGCATTGGTGCATTTGTGCAGCTGAGTTCTTACTGTTGATTGGTTTGCTTGGGAGAGGAACAGTGGTGTCAGAAATGTTACTCCTCCGCACAACCCCTCGGGTCCTGAGCTCCGAGCTCTAACAACCCCCGCCGATGCTGCCTTTCTCAACTGCCATTACAGCGGAATGGAAAACGCGCCTGATTCATGCGCGTTGGGAGGACCGCGCTCAGCGACACCACTCCGTTAATAATGATGCAGCTGCGCAATTAGACAAAAAAACGAGACAATTAAAAAGAAATTTGGAAAAGTACACTGATGTGGAATACACGGGGAGATCATGTGGCGTAGACGGTTTATTTCTTTGAACTGTTCAGTCACAAATTACCCATCAACCCCCACCACCCAACCCCTCCTCCCCTTCTAATTTTGGTGTAATTTCAAACAAGCTTACTGGAAATATGATGCTGATGCCTTTTCCCTGTGTCCCATGAGCCCCTCTGATTCTTTCAGTGGACTGCTGTCTGGGGCAAACCTTGGATGAATTACAGCACTTAGGATTCGCTAAGAGTCTCACTATTGCCAGTACTGGGTTCTGGGTTCTCGACTTAAATCTAAGTGTTGTCCTTAAATTTAAAAGCTTAACATTGATTTATTTTAAATTTTTTTAATTTTTAAACATTATTTTATTACTTTAAATTTTTTTTCCTGAGGATTTGTGTATTGTTGTCTGGGTTTCAAGGGTTTCAAGGTCAAAACAGGAATATTTTTGCAATACAAAAATATAGCAGGGAAACGTGCATTTTATTTCGCTTTACTTGATGATAAAAGTGCAACATATTAAATATAGGATGGTTGAATGTTACAGGGAAGCATATGGGAAATGAGACTGGGCCTGGCCTGTAAAAATTTGATATTTTGTTTTTTAAAGTAAACACAGTTGACCCTCTTAGGATTTGCCACCATAAGGTGTATTTAAATCTGAGGCAGGCTTCCACTCTAATTTACAAATGTTCATATTTCAAAAAATATATATAGTACTAAATACTATTTAGTATTTTTGAAGTGTGAGAAATGGGAAGACACTTTCTCTGACCTAGCGAGTCTCTTCACCTTAGCACATAGTTTTATTTCATCAACAGATATACATTAAAAAAAACTTCACTTGCTATTAAATAACCAGGCCTTTGGCCATTACAATAACAAGCTAATATCTATCAGTAAAGTCTTCCGCAGATGGAAACATGGCTTGTATTGTTTGACATGTCCAAAAATCAGCTTTGACTGTAACATTACAGCAAACATATAGTATACACCCCCATAAAATAACCTAAACCTTTAAAAAAAATGATGTATGTGAGGAGTGTTTTTCCAAACCTCACTAAGTCCAGTTTTGATAAACCATATTTTTTTGATAAATGGTTAGATATTTTCAGGTTTACGTTTACGCTATTATTCTTAGGGATTGAAGTATAAAAATTACATTTTTCATGCAAAAAGAAAACTCCACCAAAATTGGTAAAAGTGGGCTGAGTGAGTCTTGTGAAAAAAAGTGAGAAAAACACTCTCAATATGATAAGAAGAATATAACTTTTTGCACTGCAGCCTGCTGGCTTCGTCACTCCAGTAGCTAGTGCTAGAAAAGTTCATTGTGCTGTAGATGGCACCTGGTCAGCTGCTATTCCGTCATAGAGGTAGGATTTTGAAAAGCCCTTTGTAAGGATTTTTTTTTTGGAAGACATATCCAACTTTCTCAGCTATTCTTTTTGCAAGCTCATCACTTTTGTACCTCAGCTAGATGACAGTTCAACAATTCAACGACCTAGCACGGGCGAAGGAATTGGCACTCTTGTCACTTCCTGCCATTGGGACCTCAAAGTAAGTGTATTTGTAAACGTCTATATTCTGAATTTGAGTGGCCGACATATTTATCTACTTATTTATTTATTTTCGGCGCATTTTCAGTTCCCAAAAGCATTTGTCTTGGGGACAGTCTGATAGAAATATTTCTCCAGTGGGGTCTCTTAGGAACGGGCTAATTAAAAGTCATGGAATCCTGAGCAGTTAATTGCTTGCTCTTTGAAAAACCGTAAAAGGTTTTAATGAGCATCCTCTCTCCTAATCAAGCGATGCCCCAAAGTGTATTCATTTTGCTCTGACAGGACAAATTAGCCGAGCCATGTGGCATTTCTAAGCGAACACTTGGTTTTCACACTTGTTTAGTGAAATGCACTTTCCATATAAACTGCTCTCCGTGATAAATGAGGGACAGAGATAAAAGAGAGCACTATCACTGTTTCTCTCTCCACACTCAAAGGACCACTTCAGCTGGGTAAACACCATGTCGTTAAATGCACCCCCTCTTACGTTACCCTTTAATATAATGTCTCTCCACTCTGCGCAAAGTTCTTGAGTAGCAGCCCAACTCCAATCCCACCTTGACAGTAACCACCATGAATTTCACTTCCACTGTTACGTTGACAGTACACGACTCTACATATCAAACCCAACGCCCCTCTCCCCCCTGCCTCCCTCATCAGCTGCCTCCATGACATCAAGGCCTGGAAGGCTACCAACTTCCTAAAACTCAAGGCCAATAAAACAGAAGTTATGCTCGTTGGTACAAAATCCACCCTGTTTAAAGCAGCCACCTTCAGCACTCCCACTGCTACCAAATCCCCCTGTCACCCCAAGTTAAAAGTCGTGGTGTCATTCTGGATAATACCCTTTCCTTTGTACCTCACTTAAAGAGCGTTTCACACACGTCACACACTGCTTTTCTTCACCACCACATCTCCCGACTCCCCAACATCACCCGACTCTCGGCTGGACTATTGCAATGTTATACTCTCACGACTCCCCTTCAAACGTATCAATAAACTGAAAACTATCCAAAACTGCACAAATCCTCACATAACCCTCTGACCAGTTTACATCCATTCTCATTCAGCTACATTAGCTGCGGGTCCACTACAGCATTCAATTAAAAATCCTCCTGCTCACTTACAAAGCCTGACACAGCCTCGCCTCGCCCCCCCCCCCCCCCCCCCCCCTTTTCTGACCTCCTTCAGGACTACACCCCAACCCACACTTTACACTCCTCCTCTGGTTGTCCGCTCACCATCACCCACTCCCTCCCACCCGACTCACTACAGTGGGCGCACAAGCCTTCAAGCGCTGCTGCTCCCACACTCTGGAAGACCCTCTCTACACGCATCAGACGTGAAGAGGCACTACCGTCCTTCCCCAAAACTGCTCAAAACACACCTATTCACTCTGGCTCATAACTTATAACACTCTTGGGTCCCCCCTGTTGCCCACTGTAATGACCCGCTTTATTATTATTGCGATTTTTTTTACGCTTGCCAATGCTCCTATCTTCTTGTTTCACGATGGCTATGTCTATATTGTCCCTGTTTTATCCAGTGTTTTAACATTTCAGATCCAGAAAGTGTCCAGAAAGACACCAAACAAAATGTATTATTATTATTATAGGCAGATGGCATCATTGTATACTAAAAAGGCTGGTATGAGAATGGTATATGACAGTGTCTCTGTAAAAAGCCCTATACAAATAAAATGTAATTGAATTTTATTGAATTTTGCTTCATGAACTAGCCTAACACAGGTTTGACAGCTGACTAAACTGAAGACACTAAAGTTAGCTTCCTTTTCCCTAGGTAAATGAACACTTTGACTGTATGTAGCTTGCTAACTGTCTAGCCTGTTTTTCATTTTGTGGTTAGAATTTGTCAAATTGTCTATATAGATACCCTTATGGAAAAATAATATGCTGCAGTATATTGTAAATATATCAAAATTATTGTCACAATATATTTAAACATTTCCATAAGGGACAAACCTGTAGATTGCCGATTATTTTTTTTAATGACAGCAAGTGCTTATGTTTTTTCTAAGCCACTATCTATGTTTGCCGCACCTCCATACTGTCACAAGAAATCGGCGTTGTCCTATGACCTACAGCACTTTCTGAATGTGCTTCATTGAAATCTCTATGAAGTTTGCCACAATGAACATGATTGATGTTTCATCAATGACAGTGGTCTTAGCCCAAGCACAACTTGGTTTTCAATAACCTGGAGAGAATGGGGTTTTTATGTTGTGCAGTGAAATTTGAAGCATACAAAAAATCCTTGAACTGTTCACACTGCAGTCTTTGTCCAACTGAATGTGCCTGACAGTACTTAGAGGTCTGTGAATATCTGAGAATATCTGTGATGATGTGATGTACAATTTGTGAAAGGCAGAAATGAAAGAAGAGGCTTGGCATTCATAGCTGAGATGAAATGATTTCTGTGTACTATTGAGAAGTCAAGGTAACACACTTTTATTGTGGCTCTTATCCATTATCCACCCACGAGGCATGACATCGCAAAATGGAGTATTTCATCCTCACAATCAGACAAAGATGGTAATTACTTTGAATGACCAGATACTGTTGTGCTGTGGATTCAATCAATAATGTGTCCCTTAGCTTTAACTCGCAATTAAATGCCAGTTATAAATTCTGTTTTCCTTCACAAACGCTACCAAGCTATCGCATACAGAAAATAAATTGTGTTTGCATTGAAAGAGGTAATGGGAATTTATTTTTTAAGTGAAAGTTAAGGACTAATGTTGAGCGCACTCAGGCAACTGTCAATAGCATTTGAGGGAATTCTTCCTAATATGAAGCTATTCTTCAGTACATGGAAAATTGAGAAAAAATGCTCTTGCAGGGCAGGCCATTGGTTATTACAGGAAAGCAGTTGACCTGATCTTTTCTCAGGGGCAAAAATACGTTAAAATCCCCTGGTAAAATAGAAGCTAGGTACAGCAAGCAATTATTTTTCTCAAATTACCTGCGTGAAATGACAAGTTGATTATTGTTATTTTTGTTTTTCGGTCTGGTAAAAATCAGACATTTGTAACTATTTAAGGAAGGAATTATGATACACTACTTCAGCAGGAAAAGGTAACTGATTTTGTAATTGAAGTTGTTTAGACTAAAAATGACAAGTAAAAAATGGCATATATAAATGGCAGAGTGAGAGCAGTATGATTAATATTTATTGAAATATAATTATGCTTTTCCTCATGGCTTGGAGGGCCTTTGGTCTGTGTCGAAAGGTTGCCCATCTGCTGTCAGGAGGGCGGCAGCTGGCTGGAATCAGGGCTGTTTCAACATCTCTTATGCTCTGATGGATCTTCACCAGCACTGCCATACACTTGTCTCATCTGTTTGCATTGTTTTTTACCCCACTAGCTAATATTATAAATAATATTACAGACATAAGTAATGACAGACATCCACATAAAAGTCTGCATGAAGCTGGCTTTTCAGGGCTCTGTGAATGCCACTGCACTATTGATATTTCTGACATATTGTTGGAATGGCATCCGCAGTGGTGTCTGGAAATAATGAACGATGGAGGAAAGACGATGATGGGGAGGACATGCTGACAGGCTGAGCCCACTGTAGGCCGAGGGTCTGTCTGTCTGCCGGATACCCACAGACAAAATGACATACAGAGTACAAGTTTTGAAGTTTTTATATTTTTGTGTGTTTTTTTTGTGTTGTGTAGGCTAGCTCTTGTACACAAACTATACGCTGTGAAAATACCGTCCGAGAATTTTTTGGATAATGAAAAAGGGGTGTGGGGGGGGGGGGGGGGGGGCAGTGTCTAAAGACACATGAACATGGATTTTTTGACAAATCTTCCATGTGTGGGGTTTTCTATTTATACGCCCTCTCTTCAGTGTTTGGGTTTCTGGCATATTGCACAACTTGTGGAACAACGCAAGCAGCTCTGGTCAAAAAATAGTTTGTTGAATTCCAAGTTTGGACCTAAATCGTGTTATCTCAAGTTCTATGTTTATTTATTCATAAAAAAACAAAATGTGTGAATAAAGTGTGTGTGCATGTGTTTGTATATATGCACACACACACACACAAACACACACTCACACATTTCTTATAATATTTGAAAGCATCAGCCATGATTAAAAAGAAGTATTACTAATAGAAAATTAATGGCCATGGACTTTGTATAGCAACAGTTGCTAGGCAATGTGCCGGACCAGTTTGGCTTCCAAGCTGGTCACCTCAACTGAGGGGGAGGGGAGGGAAAACTTGACTTTGATCTGCGATAAATACACGCTTATTTACATAGTATATCTGTGCATTTTGACACGGAGTTCCACCCGATCATTCTGACTACTTACTCTGAGCTGCAGGTCTGTTGCCAGCCATAGGCTGTTTAAATAATTTGGTTTCTATCTCCGCTTCAACCTGTCTTAATGGGCGTAGCGCAAGGTTCAATCCTCGCCCCATTACCCATCATCCTCTGCACCACTAGGGTCACTCAATGACACTCATTACTTTCCGTATCTCTGCGGTTTGGAGGACACAGAGGTCTCCTTCTTCCTCCCTCTTCATTTACACAGATATCAAAATGCCCGGCTGATATCTCCTCCAGTGTAGCCGCGCGCCCCGCTAAATTGGATCATTTGCCTCAGATACGCCGCGCTTTGTGACTGATGGCTCTCCAGTCGCGGGTCTCGTAATGACAGGCCTGGTTTACCGATGCCCAGCCTGCCGAGACCGTCAGAGCAGCCGCTGACAGTGAGCGAGCGCCCGCGTCCTTCCAGAACTCTCCGACCCACATCTGCTTCCCTTCCGCCTGCCGCCAAAAGATATGCGTGTTGACAGCCTCAGCCCTCGACCCCCCTCCGCCTCAGCCCTCGACCCCCCCGCCTCTGCTGAAGCTCTGAGTCCCCCTGTGTCTCTCATCCCAAATGAGCGTGTGCACTTCTTTTTTTAATGCCTTCCTTCTTTTTTTCGTTTTTTTTAATTCCTTACCACACTCTTTCGCCCTCTTCCTCCCACAGTCCAAAGACACGCAGTTTTAGGACGATTCGGGGACTCTAAATTGCCCAAATTGAGCCTCCCAGGAGCCCAGCATATTAATTCTACCTTGGTCTCAATTGTGAATCTCTACAGCTAGACATGTGCACCAGAATCACTAATGCCATGAGTTCACTAAACTGACCTGTGTTATTTCTTAAGCGTTGCGGGTGCAGGAGTATCGTAGTTAGCTTGAATGCTATGTCTTGCTGGTTGTGATTCACTACGTATCTCCGTCTGTAATGCTCATAGAAGCCCTTAAGGGCTTTTTAGGCAGTAGTTGAATTTTTAATCACTCATGAATGGTAACGATATTACCTAAATACAATGCCGTATGAATTGGTTTGCCCCACATTCAATATTTATATCCACTAATCTTCTACTGTGAAGTGAAACTTTAAAGCAGCGGGTAGGCAACCCTGGGAGTACCGGTGACGTTTACAGCTTTTGTTCCACCTGAGCTTGATCACAAAAGTTTTATGGATGATTGAAAGTCTGAGCCTGAATATATGAATGTTGAAACTCTGAGTGCCTTCAATACATGGTCACCTGCATTCATTACAACTGATTAAGTAAATGAATCCAGTTCTGCATAATTATAGTCATGTACTTGCAGGATGGAGCAAAAACCAGGACCTTCTCTGGCACTCCAGGAGCAGGGTTTGCAAGGGGTAGCCGGCTTTAAAGACTGCGCAGGAGAGTTCAAGCTTTAAAGACTTGCGCAGGAGAGTCAAGTCGGGTGCAAATTAACTCAAACACAAAGAGGCGAAACTGACACTGCGTTTGGCCTCTCGCTCTGATCCCAGGGCCAAGGCCGATGTCGTGGCTTTCGTTGGCCTTAGAGCTTGTCGGGGAGCAGCTTCCGCTGTCGAACAAAGACCCCTTTCTGTGCCCGCCGGCACGGATTAGAGGTCAGGAATGCGCCGTCTCCTTTGATGACCCGCAGTCGTCCGGCGTGGGCAGACCGCGAAGGTGTACCTGGCAAGAATGGGTTTCTCGGTGCCCTTGCATTTAGGTTCATGCAATACCTCCGAACAAAAAGAAGAAGAAAAAATTCATCACCTACTTTTTTTTTTTTAAACCTCACCGATCATTTGTTTTCGAGTGATGAATGTGAGGCAAATTTCCTTATGAACCATTCAGGAGGTGAGCTTATGCTCATCGTTTAAAACCCCTCTGAAATTAATTTCTGCTCTATTTCCTGTCTCTTATGCTAACTTATAATGCATTATTAAGAATATATGCATAGCTTTTCTGTTGTAGGTGGTGCACTTCCTGTTCCACAAGGACAATGAAAAAGCAATCACAGCTACGTTGGGGGCTGTTCCCACATGGGCAGGTAAGAAAGGATTATCAGGGAACCTTTAGAGCACAAATTCTGCACGTGACTGCCAACCAACCTTCTGATCCTGACTGTACTTCAGTGTCACTCAAATGAGCCGATTGGCTGCTGGAGAACAGCAGCCCAGTAAAATGTCCAGTGTTAATTCAACTCTAACAGTGTATGTACATTTGAGCCTGATCTGGTCAGAGTATGAATCACTGAATCAACACTGTTAGAGTTGAATTAATACTGGACATTTTGCTGTTAATTTACTATGCCCCACGTCTTAACCTTCCAAAGATTAATTTTCTCATCATTTGTGTGTGTGTGTGTGTGTCACACATACTGTACGTGTGCATTGCAAGTACATGTGTGTATATACTATTCGTATGTGTACATAATTTAGAACAGATTTCAATGTCTATACAGAAGGCCTCCCTTGAGACTTGAAAGATGATATATGCAGTTATATTGAAAAAAGATTTTTGCATTAAATATTTTTTTCATTCCAAAGCCAAGGGAGTGCTGGGGTGTAATGACAAAAGTTGGAAAATTAAAAAGTTTTCTGAAAATCCAAGAAAAGATATTAGTGTATTGATGCACCAAATATTTGTGGGGGCTCTGACAGTTAACAGATATCTTTACAATCAAAATGGGAGGTTTTTTTTTAATGAAAAATGGAAAGTATGAAAGTAGATACTGATGTTTGTGCAAGCGTTCAATGTTGGAGGCACAGATATAGAACAATAGATATGACATATCATGTAATGCAATAGTAATTTGGAATTCTGAAATGGAACAATTTGGCAGCCATCTTACCTGGGTACAGCTATAATGGCAACCTATGACAAAAATGTCATGTACTTTCTAACCCACTGTGTTGTCTTAATCGGGTCTCAGAGGCCAGATAGCTGATGATTGGCTCATAGATATAAAACCATAGTTACTGGCCACCATATTACCTGGATATGGTCTCAGAAACTGTGCCACTAACTATGACATATGTCACATCTATGGTTCTATATCTATGGTCGGAGGCTCCTGAGTGTCAGCAGATGGAATTAAAGCTGTTACAGCTTGATGGTGCCAGCACGGCATAAGGTGACATGGCCAGTGGCCTTGGGTGGCATCTGTCCGGGGGGCTGCAAAACAAAGCCGGGGGGGGTTAAATCGATGTGTTGCATCCATGATACTTGGTGGCCACTCCTCCACCCCCTACCACACTCCCCCTTCCCCCCCTCTACATTCACTATCCCCCCCCCCCCCCCCCCCTCTCTCTCTGCTACGCAATTCCTATTTCCTTGGAAACCCCACCGCCCCTCACGCCCCCCCCCCCCCTCCCCGCTCCACAATCTCGCCTAGGGCGGCAGAAAGGCAAGAGAGCCGTGGCAGCATGTCCAGCGACATTTACTCCCCGCGTCGTCACTCCCCGCGCCGTTAGAGCAGCCCGCCTGCTCGGTCAGGTACACGCTGCTCTCTCTCACCAGCTGTATTGAGCAATCCCTCTGGCCTACTCACTGAGTAACTTAGTTACTGGGTTTGAGATGAGGGCTGGTGCAGAGATGGTGTGCGTCTACCACCGGGTATATGAAAAAAAATGGGAAAAACAGAAGTTGGAATAAAAATAATAATAAAAAAAACATATTGGAAACTAATATTATATTATTAATATTAATATGCAATTCCCAGGTTGTCCCTTTGCTATTGTACTACAAGGCATGGTACGTAATGAGTAGTGGCTCAGAGAACTATCTGTGTAGTGTCATTTGTGTGGATACTGAAGTTCAGCTTTTCTCATTTCATATGTGTAATGCTGTGATCATTAGCAATCTTATACTATCTATGTACCAAATAAATATTTTCAAGCTAACCATGCTATTTAAATAGCACCATTTAAAACCATTGCACATCCCATAAACCACTTGGAAGATGAGTTTTACATTTATTGAAATTTGCTTTTAGCAGGTACAGACCAACAGGTGAGGAAAAGCATGATTTTGAAGTTTAATCGACTATCGGGGGAAATAAAAAGGTAAAAGGATAAAAACTTTGTTTGATTAATTGCACTTTCTAAAGATGGCTTCTTCCTGGGCCCTCTGATATACAGCTTAATAAAAGAGCAGAGACTCAAAAGGCTCTTTGCTTGTGGTTACAGATTCCCAGTGTATATGATTAAACAAATTAACTGGGACATAATAGAAAATAATTAAAAATAAAAAAAAGAATTACCCCAGAGGGCTGACCCACCATTGAACAGTTTCAAACAACAGAAGCAAATGCCCAGCAATCTCCTGGAAATAAAATGAGATTACTTCATAACTAAAGCTGAGAAAATAGGTTATCATCCTACTTTTATTTGATCCATATGCTGCAGAGCGTGACGAGTTAGAGCCAAAACAACACCCACCCCATCAATCCAGAATAATTATTTGTAGCCTACATTTTCAGATTCATGACTGGAATATTTTGATATTTCAACATAGTGTATTAAAGCAACCCATGTCTTTTTCAGGACTCAAGACTACACTGTCGGGAAAAAAAAAAAATATATATATATATTTATTCAGTCACATTAATTTCATGGCTTTTCTTGATTTATTTTATTATTATTATTTTCATTTACTTTAAGAAGCACTATTGATATAAAAATCCCAATTTGGGAGGAGGAAACCATGTACTGGCAATCGCTGATATGAACCAATCAAAAAAAGTCTGGCGTACATGCTGTGCATCTACATTGTACTTACACTGTCTAAGCGTTTTTTTTTTACTTTCCTTTTGAGATATCCTCCAATCATTTTTCTTTGCCCTTCAATAGTAAAAAAAAAAATATATATATATATACATATATATATATATATACATAGTATATACAGTGCCCTCCACTATTATTGGCACCCCTGGTAAAGATGAGTAAAAATGGTTATAAAAAATTCACCTTTTGGTAAATTAGCTTAATCGCACACTGAAAAAATTAGAAAAATCCAACCTTTAATTGAAGTAAATTTATTCTGAGAAAAAAAAAATCCCACATCAAGAAATAATTATTGTTAACAAAACCATGTGTACCACAATTATTGGCACCCCTAGATATTCTTATGAACAAAATGTAACTGAAGCATTTTTTCCATTCATGTTTCTCTTTTTACAGTTGATCAGAGTATTTAGGAACTTTCAAGCAGTAATCCATGACTTCCTGTTTCACTGGGGTATAAGTATGAGGTAACAAAGAGGCCATATTCCCTTATTCATACATCAACATGGGAAATATACACTGCCTGGCCAAAAAAAAAGTCGCTGTTGCACCCGTCATGCATAGTGCCCACTGTACAAGCTTCTGGAGGCAGTGTTATGATCTGGGGTTGCTTCAATTGGTCAGGTCTAGGCTCAACGACGTTATGCAGCAATAAAATGAAGTCAGCTGAGTACCTGAATGTACTGAATGACCAGGTTATCCCATCAATGGGCATATTCCAGGACGACAATGCCAAGATGAATCGGGCTCAAATTGTGAAAGAGTGGTTCAGGGAGCATGAGGAATCATTTTTGCACATGAATTGGCCACCAGAGTCCTGACCTTAACCCCATTGAAAGTCTTTGGGATGTGCTGGAGAAGACTTTATGGAGTGGTTTGACTCTCTCGTCGTCAATACAAGATCTCGGCCAAAAATTAATGCAACTCTGGACGAAAATAAATGTTGTGACGTTGCATAAGGTTGTCGAAACAATGCCACGACAAATGCGCGCCGTAATCAAAGCTAAAGGCGGTCCAACGACATATTAGAGTGTGCAACTGTTTTTTTGGCCAGGCAGTGTAAGAGAACACACAAATCAAACGAGGGAAAAGTGTGTTGAGCTTCGTAAGTCAGGGAATGGCTATAAAAAAATAGCTACTCATCTGAAAATGTCCATATCTACCGTTAGGGCAATACTTGAAGGGTTTCTTCTCCTGACTTATTTTTCCATAGAGTTCAATAGGAAAATTTGTCAGGAGAAACAACCCTTCAAGTGATCCATCCATATCTACTGCATATCTAGCAGCAGAGTGATGGTTTAAGGCTTGTTTGATACGTCAGACCCTTGATGACTTAGAGCCATTTAGCCAACCATGTGTTCCACACTGTTCCAGTGTAATTTAAAGCTAAATCTAGTCCCACCCCCCAATTCCCATAGAGATCCATTCAAATGCAGAGGATAGTATCGCTTCTATGAGTACCTGGAAATAAGATATCAGGAGTCTTTTGATATCCTTTTATACAGTCATGATGGCATCACCTTTTTACCTGTGGAATACCTGTTTACCACAGAAGTTGTTTGAGAGAATGGCAAGAATGTGCAAAGCCGTTATCGAGGCAAAGGGTGGCTACTTTGAAGAATCTAAAATATAAGACCACTTTTTTTTTTGGTTTTTGCATAATTTAATTTGTGTTATCTCATAGTTTTGATGTCTTTACTATTCCAAAATGTGGAACAGTAAAAATAACGGAAAAAAACCTTCTATGAGTAGGTGTGTCCAAACTTTTGACTGGTACTGTATATATATATATATATATATATATATATATATATATATATATATATATATATAACAGGTTTCCTCTAAAACATAGTCACAGAGAAAGGAGGCTGTTAAACAAATAAACATTTCTGAGAATACACAAGCTGATGCAGTTGCACATGAAGTGTACGTTTGTTTCTGTGTTTTACCTGGCCTGGAGTCCAGTCTAGGGAGTTTTGAGCCGAGTCCATAGAGGTTTAAGGCAGAAGATGAGTGCAGGTATACTTGGGCTCGTTTCGGAATCTGGAACAGTTTATGCCGGGCACCGCTGATCGCTGAAGGGTGAAGAAACCTTTGGGATCCTTGGAAGATGGGGATTGGGATGGGTGTAGAGATGTTTTATTTTTTTAGGGGGGGGTACATGCACCCCCGTCGCACCCCAGTGATCAGCACAGAAGCAGAAGAGTCAACTAAATAAAAAAAAAATATTTGCCAATTAAGAGATGATGAAGACGAAGAGCAAAAGCAAACAGCAGGGAAGATTGCATAATGGCTGACGTGGTTGCATAATGGCTGACGTGTCACAGACAGCGAAAAGGTTAATGGGCAAATAGCAGTGAGTCTGGAACAAGGGGTGAGATATGATAATTATAAAGTTTCTGAAAGAAGTTTTGAAAAGTAGAATTTTTATTTTTTATGTCGGAGAAAATGACTTGACTCTCCTCTCTTTGCAAACGCATTGTGTGGAATCTCAATTTGCCATGCCACCTGATCACATGCGTATCTCTCCCACGCACTGACCATGATGAAGGCGCTTCCTCCTCAACATTTGTCACTGGCTTATTCTGCAGTCCACAGCTATGTGCGGGGAGTATTAAATGTCAGTAGGACTGACGTATCTTGCCAGCAACGGTCACACTGTGTTGTGTAGTAAATTATTGCTGTAGCTGCTCAAAGCTGGGGTTACCGCTGCACGTAACCATAAAATACCAAACAATCGAGCATTCAACCATAAATCATGAGTAAAACGAGACTTGTATATATCTTGCAGCACAGGACCATATTTATAATTCATCAAACACTATAGAAGGAAAGCACACACATGCTGTTCGCAATAGATTTATTTTCAAGCCAGCTTAACTTTGAATAAACATTTTGGCGAACATACGGCCAGGGAAAGGCGCACAGTTTCTGCTACGCAGCCAGCGTTTAAAAAAATATGAAAGTCGGAGATTAACAAAAAAATTTAAAAAAACCCAAGACGTTCATATTGGCATAATTATATTTTCAATCCCTGATATGCTAAATAACGCACACCTGCAATGAGTCACAGTTATATAACAGCATAGCAATCCTGGCACCTCTCCTTTTACTCATTGGAGGGAAACTGTTCCCTTTTTTTAATAATACAGTCAACAGAGAGAGAGAGAGAGCTGTAACAGCACGCCTATTTGCATTTAGATTAACATATCTTTTTTTATTAACACGCCAACCGCCATGTTGGAGAAAGCCGTGCGTCTGTGCATTACGCTCTACATGAATGTAACTGCGAATGCGTTAGTGATGGCTCGCGGCTGTCGCGGCTGCACGGCAGGCTGGAATGCGATAGGGAGTGGTATAGTCACCCACAACGCTGAAGTACAACAGTGCCATCTAGCTTGAACCTTTTAATTGCTACGCTTTATAAGGGGAGGGGGGATTTTAAAAGAAGCCGTGTTATTCAATGAATCGATGAGTTAAATAACAGCAACCCCATACTGAGTAGTTGTGACCTACGCTGTGATCTTCACAATTGTTTTCTGACATATAATTTCAGGGATAATGATGTGCTCCCCCGTCTTTCTGTCTGTGTTTTCTGCTTTAAGTTATTATTATTTTTAAAGCAGTGCATATTATGTGGTAGAAGGACACAGGAACCATTCAAATTTTTTTCTCCCCAAATTTTCACACAGTGACTCAGAAGAGGCTAACCACCTGAGTCTTCCTATGCCTCTGCTGCCACAGAGGTTAAGTCATATTCCATTTCACTCAATGCATCAGCCTCATAATTTTTCTTCCCATATAACGTTTTTTCCTCTGGGATTAATTCTATGTGCTGTGCATTTTGTACCATCAGTACCAGCATATGGTTCAACATCTGAATTATTCTGTCAGACACACAAAAGCAACGCATTTACATACAACTGAGTACACCTGGCCTGGCGGTAAAACAATCCCTCTGCGCTACCTTGGCTAGATCTGACTGAAAGGGAGTTCAGGGCCAGCAAATAACACGCTATTTGGGGGGTTAGCACTGCCCACCCTAGCTTGAGTCCAACTGCAGTAAGCAGCCTGCTGTCTGATTAGCTAGCTTACTAGCTAGCTATCAAATTATGTTTACGGGTATGTTACCGGAGCAACTTAATTGGTTCTTGGACTCTAGCCTTTCCACCTGTGGAAAGGTTACATCTTTAGAAACAACACATTCATTCATTATTAAATCGTTATGGGAACAATGAGCAGCCACAGTTACTAAAAAACTGGAATGGCTTGAACATACAGTACATCTGTTTATTTATTTAGCCTTGCTCTGTGTCTTCTTTACCAGGAGAAATGCACAATATACCTGTTCACGTATGGTTCATGGACTCACTGCTGTTCAGTAAATAAAGACAGGCAGGAAATGCTCTAATAGACATAAATCTGTTGCTTGTTCATTCCCTTGATAACCACTTTTTCTGGTTTATCGCAATTTTTTTTCCAATTAATGTCTGCTGCACAGAGACACACTTTGGGAAAAACAATAATATGATGCCGTTAGAGCTTCCTGCTCTTTCAAAACAAGCAAACATCATATTTTTAAAACCAGGTACAATGTTCAATCTTCAGACCAATCTTCCTTGAATCAGAGCTGGATCAATTCGGCATGAATGTTGTGGCGGAATTATCTTCCCCACTGACATAAACAGCAGGTGTGGTGTTTTCAATGATGACAAAAGGAAAGTGTTTGAAAAAGCCAGCAATTTAGTTAAAGGTCAATGAAATCATTGACATAAAATAAAAATAGGGGAAAGTTTTGGAACTTTTGGAACGGTCAGTTATATTATATGTCTGGTGAATCAAAATTAAGTTAAAACTGTTTACTTTTGTGTCTATAAATGCTCAAAAACATTATTATTTTTTTACGTACTGTAACAATATAATGCCTATTAAACACTTTTCTTTACTCTTTATGGTATATTTCAGCAGAGCCCATATGTAATTATTTGCATTGTTATATCAAAACATATCATGGCGGTGTTAAGGAAGAAATCTGAACCACACAGGACATTAAGTTTATTGGTTTCTGCACAGATCAGTTTATGTTTATGAGAAAAATATTTGGCCATTTATGTTTTCGGAGGGAGGGAGGGTGATAATGTTAAAACTCGTGAATCCCAGCTGGCGCACTACTGTGCCACCCTTGAGCAAAGGTACTTAACCTGAATTGCTTCCGTAAATATCCCGCTGCTATTTTATGCAAAAATTATGTATTATGAAAATTACGGATTGCATGAAAAAAAGTAAGCTCTTTAAATTGCCCTGGAAAAGAGTGTCCGCTTTAATATGTGCACACACATGCAACTTTAGACGCAAGGCCCGACCTTTCTGTATTAAAGGGGTTTATGGGATGGACAACAACTTGTTTTACAACATGCAGTGAATCTACGCAGTGTAGCTAGATAGGTTTTCTTCAAGGATGTGAAAGCCTTCAATGCCTAAGAGGCCACAATACAGAGGTCTAGTGCAGTTTTAATACACGTGTAGCCCGTGCAATAAGGGATTTTAATTAGTTTGGTTGCTTAGCAACCAAAGTACTGAAATCCTACTGGCTCAAGGCAACGGAAATGATTTTGACATTTTTAAAGTGCATCTCCTCTGCCTTTAAGGTAGCTGTAAAAAATGTGCTTTAGCATAAACCTTAGGTATAGCGAGATAATTTCCTTCCACATCGTTTTACAATATGCTACAACCTGCTTGTACGCACATCAGGATCAAATAAAAACAACTATAGCAATTAAAAACAATTGGGCAGAACTGTTCCTTTCAAATGCAATGCTGTTCAAATATTCTGTCTGCAATAATAAATTCCTCCATTTCAAACAATGAAATACTCATATCTCATAATGGCACACAGTTATTTCATTTTTTTATTTTTTTTTTAGCATAATAAATGAGTTGGTAAAAGGCACTTTAGGTGAAGGGGCGGCAGTGTAGTATAATGGTTAAGGAACTGGCCTTGTAACTGAAAGGTTGCAGGTTCGATTCCCAGGTAGGACACTGCCATTGTACCCTTGAGCAAGGTACCTAACCTGAATTGCTTCAGTATATCCAGCTGTATAAATGGATAATATGTAAAACATGATACAAAGTTGTGTAAGTCGCTCTGGATAAGAGCGTCTGCTAAATGCCTGTAATGTAATGTAATGAAGTCTGAATAACTTTGTGCCACTAAATTGCAAAGTGCAATGAGTGAAATGTTTATTTTTTTTATGTTTTAAAAACTGATGATTCAAAAGTTTAATCAACAGCAGCCGTTTTTTTGTCATAGGTTCCGTTAATTATTTAATTAATTAAAATAATTATATGCTTCAGCTGAGTCTACCGTGCTGCCGTTTGGCCAATAAAATTAAAAGTTCAGATAAAGCTAATAAAATGCTCCTATAATTTATGAATCATTTGAATATGTTTTTTTTTTAATTTAAACGCAATTTTGCTTCTAATAATGTTTTGCTTATAAGAATGAAATCATTCATATATTCATACATGCACTATTGTGTAATATAGAGTAATTAATTGTAACAGGGGTCAATTGTAACACAACTTTTTGTTACAATTGCCCCCGACCCTGAACACATGAAACTAGCTAGCTTGCTGGATCGAATCTCAGCTCTAGCTTGTTTCAGATTGGTGCAATTTTATAGTGTTGCAATTGCCCTCTGTTACAATTGCCCCCTGTTACAATTGCCCCCAGAATACTCTACTTTTGATGTGTAAGAATTAAATCACAGAGGATGGACACTATTCATACATGCACTATTGTTTAATATACGTTTGATGTGTAAGATTTACAGTAAATCTAAAGACTTAAAGCATAAAAAACAGATTTCACTATTTCAGCTATATGTTAAAAATAGCTTGAACTTACAAATTTTACCTTTTACTTTTTTACATTTTACTACTTACTAACATTATTATTATGGGGCTCAGTTTCACTTCATGCTCTTATTGGTTATAATGACATTATAGTGAACAAAGGTTACAATACAATAATCAACAATGCCTCATAAATAACATACAAATTAAGTTAAGTTATACTTTATTGACCCCGTGAGGTAATTTGTCCTCTGCATTTGACCCATCCTAACTGCTTAGGAGCAGTGGGCAGCCACAGTGCAGCGCCCGGGGACCAACTCCAGTTCTGGAGGCCAGTGCCTTGGTCAAGGGCAATGGCAGGAGTTTACCTAACCTGACATACATGTGTTTGGTGTGGGAGGAAACCGGAGTGCCCGGAGGAAACCCACGCGAACACGGGGAGAGTATGCAAGCTCCACGCAGGGAGGATCAGGACCGGGATTCAAACCCAGAACCTCTTTCTTGCGAGGCGACAGTGCTAACCTACCTATGTGCTTCTATCTATTGCCTTTGGCAAGTAGAATTCTTCACTATTGAGCAAAAACAGGGAGTCTCAGGATCTATGGTCTAGTCTGTAGGAGAGAGGTGAAATAAGTGAGTAGCATTAATATTCTCTGGCTTGGACTGCAAACGGATGAAAAGCAAAGGTGTGATTTCCTGTGAGAACAACGGTGTCCTTACAACAGCCTTACTACAGCCTTACTACACTCCTCCTCCAGCCTTACTACAGCCTTACTACACTCCTCCTCCAGCCTTACTACAGCCTTACTACACTCCTCCTCCAGCCTTACTACAGCCTTACTACACTCCTCCTCCAGCCTTACTACAGCTTTACTACACTCCTCCTCCAGCCTTACTACAGCCTTACTACACTCCTCCTCCAGCCTTACTACAGCTTTACTACACTCCTCTTCCAGCCTTACTACAGCTTTACTACACTCCTCCTCCAGCCTTACTGCAGCCTTACTACACTCCTCCTCCAGCCTTACTGCAGCCTTACTACACTCCTCCTCCAGCCTTACTACAGCTTTACTACACTCCTCTTCCAGCCTTAATACAGCCTTACTACACTCCTCCTCCAGCCTTACTACAGCCTTACTACACTCCTCCTCCAGCCTTACTACAGCTTTACTACACTCCTCCTCCAGCCTTACTACAGCCTTACTACACTCCTCCTCCAGCCTTACTACAGCCTTACTACACTCCTCCTCCAGCCTTACTACAGCATTACTACACTCCTCCTCCAGCCTTACTACAGCATTACTACACTCCTCCTACAGCCTTACTACAGCCTTACTACACTCCTCCTCCAGCCTTACTACAGCCTTACTACACTCCTCCTCCAGCCTTACTACAGCTTTACTACACTCCTCTTCCAGCCTTACTACAGCCTTACTACACTCCTCCTCCAGCCTTACTACAGCCTTACTACACTCCTCCTCCAGCCTTACTACAGCATTACTACACTCCTCCTACAGCCTTACTACAGCCTTACTACACTCCTCCTCCAGCCTTACTACAGCCTTACTACACTCCTCCTCCAGCCTTACTACAGCCTTACTACACTCCTCCTCCAACCTTACTACAGCCTTACTACACTCCTCCTCCAGCCTTACTACAGCCTTACTACACCCCTCCTACAGCCTTACAACACTGGCTACGGTGTCCTTACTACAGCCTTACTACACTCCTCCTCCAGCCTTACTACACTCCTCCTACAGCCTTACAACACTTGCTACGGTGTCCTTACTACAGCCTTACTACACTCCTCCTCCAGCCTTACTACACTCCTCCTACATCCTTACTACACCCCTCCTACAGCCTTACAACACTGGCTACGGTGTCCTTACTACAGCCTTACTACACTCCTCCTACAGCCTTACAACACTGGCTACGGTGTCCTCCTCCAGCCTTACAACACTGGCTACGGAGTCCTCCTACAGCCTTACAACACTGGCTACGGAGTCCTCCTACAGCCTTACAACACTGGCTACGGTGTCCTCCTCCAGCCTTACAACACTGGATCTGACGATAGTCAAAAATAACATACGTGAAAGAAAATGGCTTGAGAATGAAAAAAACCTGATTATGATTTACTGTCATTAATGTCTATCTATAGACATCATTTGTGTTATGCAGGGCAGCATAGTGGTGCAGTGGTTAGCACTGTCGCCTCACAGCAAGAGTTTGAATTCCGGCCGAGGGCCTTTCCGTGTGGAGTTTGAATTCCGGCATGTTCTCCCCGTGTCCGTGTGGGTTTCCTCCGGGTTTCCTTCCTGCGGCTGTGTCAGAATCAGCACCCTTCCATACTATTAAGTAGGCTTGTTCAGTAGACAAGATGAAAAAGTTGTTAAATAGGCAAAATTTGATCTAAATGTAGTATACTGAAAACCCGTATGATATACTTACTTCCGGGGATTCCCTGAGCATATTAGGGAGCAGACTTTTCAAGAAGTACGCAAGAATTTTGGTCATTTAAATATGACGCACAGCTTAGTTTTAAAAAATGGGGTGCAGTTTCACTGACGTTTTCAGTGAATAATAAGAAAAACAGCACGTGACATGGCCGTGCAAGGGTGACATTTCCAGAGTACGGTTGGAAAATAGTATGGAGGATATTTCTTTATGTATTAAACAGTGCACATTAAACAGCACAGATCTGCCAGTACACAGGAGACAGGAGACAGGAGACAGGACACAGTAGATAGGGCTCTGATTGTAATTTGCTATCAAGGTTAATCTCACTAAAAAGCAGGGGTATATTCCACAAAGCAGGATTACTGAGTTAGCTGGATAACTGCACTGAGTAAAATCCGGAACAGCTGTCCTTACTTCAGTCCATGTTCCATGTTTGGGAGAGTTCCGGGTTTTACTCAGTGCAGTTATCCAGCTAACTCAGTAATCCTGCTTTGTGGAATACCCCCCCCCCCCCCCCCCCCCCCCCTCTGTTTTGCTTGCTTGGCATAGCTGGAATTTTCTATGTGGCTCTTTTGCACTGCCAGTTTTTTTTTCTTTTCTTTTTTACCTCAGTCAAATAGTATTGAAAGGAACCCCAAGATGACGTCACCCCTTTTCCAATTCCCATTGTCAAAAGAATCAGACTCTGTGCAGAGACACGTAATCCAGGGGATTTAGTCATCATCCATTGGTCAGATACCCATGTTAACAAGGTTCTATGCAGACTCCCGAGTAAATAGAGGATTCCCATAAATCCAATTGCAAGGGTATCCATCTGCAACGTGTGTTTCTTCTACATCAGGGGATTTTGCCATGTCCAATTCCAGTCAATGTCATTTCTATGCTAGATGATGCAGAAATCAAACTGGACACATATAGTAAATGTGAAAGACAATGTCTACAATAATGGCTTAAACGTTTTTTTAAATTTTCTTTTTCCAGTAAACTAATCTATTATTAGTTTTCTCTCTTCATTTTTACAGGTTTAGCATATAGTCTGTACAGATTAAAATATAGTTATTATAACCATGCTATGGTTAGGGCATAAGCAGAAGGTCCTATGCCACAAGCTTTTTTGGATTAAATTCGTCATCGATCAAGGATTGGTCATCTGACTGATAGCAAGCATAATTGGCAAGTTGGCATTCGACTGGACCTTGTAATAAGGATTACATTACAGCTATTTAGCAGACGCTCACATCCAGTGTGACTTAACACTTTTTTTGGCATTTATTTATACATTATCCATTTATACAGCTGGATATATACTGAAGCGATTCAGGTTAAGTACCTTGCTCAAGGGTACAATGGCAGTGTCCTACCTGGGAATCGAACCTGCAATCTTTCGGTTACAAGCCCAGTTCCTTACCCATTAAACAACACTGCTGCCTGTGTATTATTATCATTCCCAAAAGAATGATAATAAACTTTATAGGGTACATATCATATAAGGATACAATGGAATAAAAACAAAACATACATATGTACATTTGAGTTCTATGACACTCTGGCGATGTGTTGCTTTTATTTCTGATAAATTAATGTTTATTGTCATTTATTGGCGTTGATGTTTTTCAAGATTACCTAAAGAGGAAGACCATGGTGTCATGTTATCCTCTCGTCTGATCCTGGTTGATGGAAAGAAACAAACAAAAGAATGCATCAAAGATTGCCTCAAACTCCAGTCGAGACGAATTATCCAAATGACTGCGGTTTAGTCCACAGATAACTTGATGAAATGATGACCGCAGGTACTGGGTGAGAGAAGGCCCGCGCGGCGTGGCAATAAGCACGTCCAATCCGTCACACGACCTGTTTGCATTCATCTGCAGGCCTGAGTCAAACGGGCAAATATTGATTCTTGGAGGAGGATGCTGGAGAGGAGAGTGCTGGGGTGGGGGGGGGCGGGATCTCATGAGGTCAGAGAGGATTGTCTGGGGACACTGCAGCAGCGAGCAGAGGGGTGTGTCTGGTGTCTGCCTGACAAGACGTGATTTGTAACGCTGCGTTTTTTTCTCTCCTCCCGTTTCATTGTCTTCACCTTTCAACTATCTGACATTTCCCCCTCTCTCTCTGTCACTTTTCATTTTGTAACGGCAATATCTCATGTGTACCTGCAATTGGGATATGCTAATTAGGCAGATGCTAGATTTAGGGGGGCTCTGGGAGTTCATTAAAATTCAAATAATAAATAGCCACTTATTAAAATTGACAGTATCCGACAGCATGACATGGTTTTTATAGCACTTTAGCATCTTTATCTATAACCTTTTATAACTGGGACAGAAATGTTTGTACTTTGAATGTCATGCTGTCCCCTTAAAAATCAATGGAAGGTGAGAGTGCAATTATGTTGTGTTTATTAGGCCATTATTTCTTGAGGGGGAAAGAGAAGCCACCCAATCTATCCACAGCACAGTGCTTTCCCGTGTCTGTCATTGTATATCAGAGATCGTGCATGTTGTAAATAAGGATGGCAAAACTTTAAATGATTTATGTAATGCCCAGTGTATCGAGTTCATACACTAAATTAATAACGACAGCTGTAATACTCGTGATTTAAATGTGGTGCATTCACATTCATTGTACTGGCTGCATAGTTTGCTTGTTTATCGATCATTATAATGCGATATGCAATATGCACGTACACTGCCTGGCCAAAAAAGAAAGTCGCCGTTGCACCCGTCATGCATAGTGCCCACTGTACAAGCCTCTGGAGGCAGTGTTATGATCTGAGGTTGCTTCAATTGGTCAGGTCTAGGCTCAGCAACGTTATGCAGCAATAAAATGAAGTCAGCAGAATACCTGAATGTACTGAATGACCAGGTTATCCCATCAATGGGCATATTCCAGGATGACAATGCCAAGACTCATCGGGCTCAAATTGTGAAAGAGTGGTTCGGGGAGCATGAGGAATCATTTTCGCACATGAATTGGCCACCAGTGTCCTGACCTAAACCCCATTGAAAGTCTTTGGGATGTGCTGGAGAAAACTTTACGGGGTGGTTTGACTCTCCCGTCGTCAATACAAGATCTCGGCCAAAAATGTATGCAACTCTGGACAGAAATAAATGTTGTGACGTTGCTTAAGGTTGTCGAAACAATGCCACGATGAATACGTGCCGTAATCAAAGTTAAAGGTGGTCATACAAAATATTACTAATATTATAATTTTTTTTGGCCAGTCAGTGTATGAACAAAGCAGTAAGGCCATCCTGTGATCTTTACATATTAAGTGGTCACAGGATCTTGGATCTTAGAAAGGATAAAACAATTAAGATGGCTTCCAAAAGTAGTAGACAAATGAATACATGCACAATCATTGATACCAATTTAAAATAATGTAATTGTTTAAAACCTATATTATGGGTTAGCCTAAAATAATATACCATGTTACTGAAAGACAAACCACCATAGGCCTAAAATAATATACCATGTTACTGAAAGACAAACCACCATAGGCCTAAAATAATATACCATGTTACTGAAAGACAAACCACCATAGGCCTAAAATAATATACCATGTTACTGAAAGACAAACCACCATAGGCCTAAAATAATATACCATGTTACTGAAAGACAAAGCACCATAGGCCTAAAATAATATACCATGTTACTGAAAGACAAAGCACCATAGGCCTAAAATAATATACCATGTTACTGAAAGACAAAGCACCATAGGCCTAAAATAATATACCATGTTACTGAAAGACAAAGCACCATAGGCCTAAAATAATATACCATGTTACTGAAAGACACACCACCATAGGCCTAAAATAATATACCATGTTACTGAAAGACACACCACCATAGGCCTAAAATAATATACCATGTTACTGAAAGACAAAGCACCATAGGCCTAAAATAATATACCATGTTACTGAAAGACACACCACCATAGGCCTAAAATAATATACCATGTTACTGAAAGACACACCACCATAGGCCTAAAATAATATACCATGTTACTGAAAGACACACCACCATAGGCCTAAAATAATATACCATGTTACTGAAAGACACACCACCATAGGCCTAAAATAATATACCATGTTACTGAAAGACACACCACCATAGGCCTAAAATAATATACCATGTTACTGAAAGACACACCACCATAGGCCTAAAATAATATACCATGTTACTGAAAGACACACCACCATAGGCCTAAAATAATATACCATGTTACTGAAAGACAAACCACCATAGGCCTAAAATAATATACCATGTTACTGAAAGACACACCACCATAGGCCTAAAATAATATACCATGTTACTGAAAGACAAAGCACCATAGGCCTAAAATAATATACCATGTTACTGAAAGACACACCACCATAGGCCTAAAATAATATACCATGTTACTGAAAGACACACCACCATAGGCCTAAAATAATATACCATGTTACTGAAAGACACACCACCATAGGCCTAAAATAATATACCATGTTACTGAAAGACACACCACCATAGGCCTAAAATAATATACCATGTTACTGAAAGACACACCACCATAGGCCTAAAATAATATACCATGTTACTGAAAGACACACCACCATAGGCCTAAAATAATATACCATGTTACTGAAAGACACACCACCATAGGCCTAAAATAATATACCATGTTACTGAAAGACAAACCACCATAGGCCTAAAATAATATACCATGTTACTGAAAGACACACCACCATAGGCCTAAAATAATATACCATGTTACTGAAAGACAAACCACCATAGGCCAACTTGTAGTGCTGCGATCTCTCCTAAAACAAAGATACATTTTCTTGACAGAATGAGTTAAATTTCAAACTAAGCATTATTTTACGTAACTTCAGATTCACCAGATTTCCAAGTTCATAATTTTACAGATCATAATTGTGGCAGGGCATGGTATTGAACTCTCAATGCAAAAAGAAAAGTAGTCAAACAATGTAATGTAAGAGAAATGCTCACTTTAGAAAACAGGCCAGGAGAGCCTTCATCAGGGAGTTTAATTACTAACAAATAAAATAATATTTTTCATTCTATTACAAGATATACCCTAATTTATCAAATGTTGAGTTGAAGTGAAATCGTATTTTTATTATGTGTTGTTCTCTTAATTGATAGTCAAGAAAAACCTAACTACGAAAATGGTAATGAAAAAAGTGAAAATATTTAAAAAGTGCATAACAAATTTTATGCCAAATGTAAACCTCCAGTAAATACCACACACATTACAATGATTTCAGATATTGAATTAATAGGGAATCCAGTGGTAGCGTATTAGAAATGACTCGTTATATACTAACGACTACTCAGCTTGTGAAATGCCCAAACAATTAAGTTTCCCAACAACACAGCCCTGGTTTGCCTCATTATCAACATCACTGAAAGTCCCTAGAGGGAAAGCCATACACACATTTGCTGAATGGCGAGATCTCCCAGGTCCTTAGCATAACAAGAAGGGATGCTAATTGCCTGAAGGAGAAGGTCATCCGTCATTTTAAATTGACAACCAACAAGTTGTGAAATATCATACAGACAGGGGAGCTGCCAGGGGTTTTGGGCCCCATGGAAAGATCTCACTTTGGGGAACCAATTGTTTGAGGACCCCTCAGACAGGACCCTTGGAATCATCCTACCTTATACCCCCCCATCCCCCACCTCCCCCATCTCCCCCACCCCAAACATGGTGCCACTGCGCACGGCCATACAAGGACCTTAGTAAAATCTTGCAAAATAATAAACTTTTTTTTTTTTTGGAAAGCCTTGGAAAACGAATACACGCGCCATGCAGGAAAAGGAACAGGGCTGACTATATTAAGCACAGAAGAAGGGAATTGCAGGTTGACAAGTTCCAGGTGACACTCCTTTTGCTTAGCTCACACCATTAAGGGATACAAATAAAAATAAAAACGTGAAAACCTGTAAATACTGCGGGGAAAATTGGTGTCACACAGTTTAGGGACCTATCAAAGTTGTGCGACAGCTAAGTGGTGAAAAAGTGTAAAAAGTGTCACTATCACGGACGATCGAACACCTCCCTTGCCTTCAAAATACCACCTGTTTCCCTCTAGGCACATATAGAGGGTGCCAATCTACAAAGCAAACTGTGCCCATAAACCTTGGGTGTCATCTAGCATGACTAGTCCTAACAAACGCTAATAGGCCACTTAATGCAGCTCACCAACTCTCTTGGAATATGTCTCTGTGTAAATTAGTGGATGCTGTCTGCTGTAGACTGTGTACTGGTTCTGCCACTGTTTGTCATATAATGTCATGCCATTGTCTGTATGCCTCCGGCACAAACGAATTATGAGGAATAAATCCTTGCGACTACAAGAATAAATGAAGTGATGTGTCATTACTGGGGAACGTGCCCCTCCAAGTCTGTCTTCTGTAGAAACCAGTTAAAACAACACACTGTTACATCCTCATTTTAGTAAGCCTCCCATACCTACCTTTTTAATTGTAATTTAAAAAAAATGTATATATTTTTATGATTTGAATTGACTGTTGTGGCGGTTTTTATGTTTTGAATAAATAACCACAGACATCACCGCTGGCGCTGTTGTCCATATAGGCAACCCGTTAGGGGAGGCCCTGTACCCATCCATGCCCCAAACCCAGGGCCAATATGCCCAGCCCACTCATGGGACCCCCGACACGATTCAGCGCCGAAACACCTTATGTACCTGTCAAAAGTGTGAAGCAGCCTTTCACTAGTCTCCAGTTCATATTCTCGTTCCTTTAAATAAGGTGTCATATTTGCAGGGTTTCTGAAAGCCCTTTGACTTGTGTTCCATATAGGAGTTAGTGGGCCTATTTACAAGTCAAGGAGGATGGTGCCGTTGCACAACGATGCGTAACTGAATCCCGGACAGCCGTTGTATTTTGCTCGGCAAATGGCGTGCCCCTGCTTTGCACAGTGATGTGTGAGCGCTGGGCTTTTAGCAGCCGCTGTGTGATTAAAATGAGAAGGAAACATTACCCCAATAACACGGCTCTCAGTGGGAGCCACTCAACGGCTGTGTCGGCTTGAGTAATACTCTTATCAGACACATTTCCCCATTGGTAACATGGGAAACTATTCCAGTAATATCGGCCATTTTAACTTTTTTAAATGTTTTTTCTTTGGGGGGGCGGGGTGGGGGGGGGGGGACGGTGTTTGTGGTGGCAGGCGTAGCAAGTCCCATGAAAAGAAACAGCAAGCATATGGTTATTTGGATACTCTCCCTCATTTTAATTCATTCTCTGCATTGTATCTGAGCCACTTCAGTTGAGGCTGAAGGACAAACATTTTGAAAGCGCTGAGACGGTAATGCAATGCAAAAACAATAATAATCATAGCTCATTAAAAGCAAGAACCCCAAGTAGCATAGCGGAACAGCATGTGAGAAAATATTATATTTATTATTCATTTGCTCACCAGAGACCCTGCATTGACTGAATTTTACATATTTGCCACTTATATTATCATATCCTGTGAGGCTCAGTAAATGTTGATGCCATTGGACAAACACACACAAAAAAATGTTGATCAAGACAAACTGTTTGTAGCACTGGGCACACTAAAGATTAGGCTAATTGAGTATTGCAAACGCAAGTTAAATTTACCTAAGATAAGGGAGCATCGTGGTGAGAAATTAAGGACATACTACACTGCCTGGCCAAAAAAAAAGTTGCACACTCTAATATTTTGTTGGACCGCCTTTAGCTTTGATTACGGCGCGCATTTGTCGCGGTATTGTATGGACAACCTTATGCAATGTCACAACATTTATTTCCGTCCAGAGTTGCATTCATTTTTGGCCGAGATCTTGTATTGACGACGGGAGAGTCGAACCACTCCGTAAAGTCTTCTCCAGCACATCCCAAAGACTTTCAATGGGGTTAAGGTCAGGACTCTGGTGGCCAATTCATGTGTGAAAATGATTCCTCATGCTCCCTGAACCACTCTTTCACAATTTGAGCCCGATGAATCTTGGCATTGTCGTCCTGGAATATGCCAATTGATGGGATAACCTGGTCATTCAGTACATTCAGGTACTCAGCTGACTTAATTTTTATTGCTGCATAACGTTGCTGAGCCTAGACCTGACCAATTGAAGCAACCCCAGATCATAACACTGCCTCCAGAGGCTTGTACAGTGGGCACTATGCATGATGGGTGCAACGGCAACTTTTTTTTTGGCCAGGCAGTGTATTTTAACCTGTGCCCAATTCAAATTGTTGACTTTTGTTAATGGATTACAAGTTGCATTTGCAAGTTGCACTTCCAGTGTTATCGGTCTGTAGCGAGTATGGCCCCTGCTAACAGGGGTTGCACAATAAAAAAGTTGATCACCCGGTCTAAACTTTTGTAGTTTTCTCAGAACTGAACATGTGTTCACCTTGACATCCTATCACTATAGCTAGCTTGATGGACATCAGCAAGTTATAATATATCTGTTAAAATGGAAACTCTGTGCATTTTGTTTATGATCAGTTGAGGCTTTTGATTTAATAAGGCATGGACTTCAGCTGAAGCTGAAGACGTTCATTTCTTGAGTTTTCATTTACTCCAGTCTATGTCTTACCTGCAGAGCAACGGCGTGTTATTATTATTTTTTTCATGTGCAAAGGTTATTTGTAGAACTTGCGTTTATATTACCATTGCTAGGTTCAATGACTGCCACGCGATGATCAAACAAGGGATTTTCGATCCATCATGTGTGGATTTTAAAGTGACTGGTGAGAAACCTAAAGATTTTCTGAGTCCCTTGGAAATCCATCTGGTTTGGTTTAGAGTTGGTTTTCGATCTGGAGTTTAGAGTTGCCTTTTTCCTGACTTCCTAGGACTTTGTATAGCGCTGTAAAGTTCTAAGGTTTAAATATCAACATTAAAACTGGCCATTGCTGTGAAGCTGTTCTGTCCTTTTCACTTGATTAAGAAGCATGGCACCACACAATCCATGCACAGGTAATCTCATTTATCTTCTCACACAGTACCTTTTTCACATCAAAACGTAAAGGATAAGAAAGAGATCAATTTGGGAAATGCAAAGAACACTTTTCAATAATAGAGACAAATTGGACATCAAACCAGCTTTTAATTAGATACATTTTTAATATTACTTTAAAAGTTAAATATATTTGTTCTCCATTTCCAACTCACATAGATGCACTGTGCGTGTGCGTGTGTCTGTATGTGTGCTGTCAGGAAACAAAGCATGAATGTTTGATGTGAGTATTGAGTAACAACCGAAAAGTGTTATTGCATTCATAAATAATTGACAGTGAGGAGAAAAATTAAATTCAGGAAGCCGTGCAACAGCTGAGAACCAACTTTGCACATACAGTTGTCCACTAATAAATATCTGTACATGTTTATGCAACATTGAAATATTAACATTTTGAAATTAAAAATGCAATTTAATAACCATGTTATTGTTTGCTAACTCATGGCATGTTCATTAAAGCCATAACAAATGTATTCAAACACAGCTTTGTCTGCAGGTTTAATGAAGTTTCCCAGCAGCATCACTGCATCTCTTAACATCCGATGGTAGTTTTGCGCAGCTTAATAGCAGTAACTTCCAAGTGATTACCTGGGTTGTTGTGAGGTTATCATTGCCTGATATAACACGCTAAATCAACATGGGAGTAACTACATCCAATGAATGTACTGTTTACATATTGGACTGGGAGCTGCAGATTATTTTGAAGGCAATATTGATGGGCATGATATATGAGAAACACTAGAGACCGGATTTTCTGGTACGGCGAGCCATGATAAACTAATGAGCAACTAAGACAGTCAAAATTCTCTACTGACAAATATAAGAGAATTCAAAGTATGTGGGGAAATATAAACGACACCCTATTTGCACACTAATTATTATGAGGATTTAAAAAAAACAGCCTAGCTCCTCCTGTATATTGAAACAACGCGTAACATGAAACAATACGACACGTATTACTTTATTTATACGTGTTTATATATGTTATATATATTATTTATATATGTTCTCCATGACAGTGAATGTGTTCACACTGTGCAATGAGCACTTGAAAAACTGAACTTCCAGACATTCGCTAAAAAAAAAAAATTAAAAAAAAACTTTTTCACCTTCACAAGAACTCCTGATGAGAGTGCCATGATTGGTCAAGTGCCATTCTGTGAAGTCACTGGCGCCCGGGGGATTGATTGTGGCGTAGAATGGCGATAATCTGTTGATTGCAATTCTTTGCATGGTCCGCTCCTGGAGGGCCCTCTGTACCTACACAATCAGTGAAACCCCCCCTGTGGCAATTTCCTTCTCCTAAAGACTCGCGCATCCTAAAATAGAAGAAGTACCCTCCCCTTTCCCCACCCCCTCATACTCTGAATGATGAGCATGAATTAGCTCTAATATCCTCTGAGATCCGTGGTGCTTATTACGGCTCGACAAGCTCTCTATGCGTTAAACCTGGCTTTACTCTTTACTCATGCATCATTAAACCTGGCTTTACTCTTTACTCATGCATCATTAAACCCGGCTTTACTCTTTACTCATGCATCATTAAACCTGGCTTTACTCTTTACTCATGCATCATTAAACCCGGCTTTACTCTTTACTCATGCATCATTAAACCCGGCTTTACTCTTTACTCATGCATCATTAAACCCGGCTTTACTCTTTACTCATGCATCATTAAACCCGGCTTTACTCTTTACTCATGCATCATTAAACCTGGCTTTACTCTTTACTCATGCATCATTAAACCCGGCTTTACTCTTTACTCATGCATCATTAAACCCGGCTTTACTCTTTACTCATGCATCATTAAACCTGGCTTTACTCTTTACTCATGCATCATTAAACCCGGCTTTACTCTTTACTCATGCATCATTAAACCTGGCTTTACTCTTTACTCATGCATCATTAAACCTGGCTTTACTCTTTACTCATGCATCATTAAACCCGGCTTTACTCTTTACTCATGCATCATTAAACCTGGCTTTACTCTTTACTCATGCATCATTAAACCCGGCTTTACTCTTTACTCATGCATCATTAAACCCGGCTTTACTCTTTACTCATGCATCATTAAACCCGGCTTTACTCTTTACTCATGCATCATTAAACCCGGCTTTACTCTTTACTCATGCATCATTAAACCCGGCTTTACTCTTTACTCATGCATCATTAAACCCGGCTTTACTCTTTACTCATGCATCATTAAACCTGGCTTTACTCTTTACTCATGCATCATTAAACCTGGCTTTACTCTTTACTCATGCATCATTAAACCTGGCTTTACTCTTTACTCATGCATCATTAAACCTGGCTTTACTCTTTACTCATGCATCATTAAACCCGGCTTTACTCTTTACTCATGCATCATTAAACCTGGCTTTACTCTTTACTCATGCATCATTAAACCCGGCTTTACTCTTTACTCATGCATCATTAAACCTGGCTTTACTCTTTACTCATGCATCATTAAACCCGGCTTTACTCTTTACTCATGCATCATTAAACCCGGCTTTACTCTTTACTCATGCATCATTAAACCCGGCTTTACTCTTTACTCATGCATCATTAAACCCGGCTTTACTCTTTACTCATGCATCATTAAACCCGGCTTTACTCTTTACTCATGCATCATTAAACCTGGCTTTACTCTTTACTCATGCATCATTAAACCCGGCTTTACTCTTTACTCATGCATCATTAAACCCGGCTTTACTCTTTACTCATGCATCATTAAACCCGGCTTTACTCTTTACTCATGCATCATTAAACCTGGCTTTACTCTTTACTCATGCATCATTAAACCTGGCTTTACTCTTTACTCATTCATCATTAAACCTGGCTTTACTCTTTACTCATGCACCATTAAACCTGGCTTTACTCTTTACTCATGCATCATTAAACCTGGCTTTACTCTTTACTCATGCATCATTAAACCCGGCTTTACTCTTTACTCATGCATCATTAAACCTGGCTTTACTCTTTACTCATGCATCATTAAACCCGGCTTTACTCTTTACTCATGCATCATTAAACCTGGCTTTACTCTTTACTCATGCATCATTAAACCCGGCTTTACTCTTTACTCATGCATCATTAAACCCGGCTTTACTCTTTACTCATGCATCATTAAACCCGGCTTTACTCTTTACTCATGCATCATTAAACCCGGCTTTACTCTTTACTCATGCATCATTAAACCCGGCTTTACTCTTTACTCATGCATCATTAAACCTGGCTTTACTCTTTACTCATGCATCATTAAACCCGGCTTTACTCTTTACTCATGCATCATTAAACCCGGCTTTACTCTTTACTCATGCATCATTAAACCCGGCTTTACTCTTTACTCATGCATCATTAAACCTGGCTTTACTCTTTACTCATGCATCATTAAACCTGGCTTTACTCTTTACTCATTCATCATTAAACCTGGCTTTACTCTTTACTCATGCACCATTAAACCTGGCTTTACTCTTTACTCATGCATCATTAAACCTGGCTTTACTCTTTACTCATGCATCATTAAACCTGGCTTTACTCTTTACTCATGCATCATTAAACCTGGCTTTACTCTTTACTCATGCATCATTAAACCTGGCTTTACTCTTTACTCATGCATCATTAAACCCGGCTTTACTCTTTACTCATGCATCATTAAACCTGGCTTTACTCTTTACTCATGCATCATTCGGTGCCCAATGCACTTGACCGAACACAGATTACATTGCAGTGCGAAGCCATGGGGGGGGGGGGGGGGGGGGGGGGCTGTTGTTGTTCTCCTTACAGGAATGAGTGAGAATCCTCTCTGATACCTGTTTAATCAGGTGAGCCCCCCCCCCCCACTCCCACCTCCCCCCTCCCCCGTGCACACTACAGCAGAAGAGGGGGCCCAGGGCACGATTTTTAGTCACACATCTCCCCCTGATTGCTTTTTGTGGCGAACAGTCTCAGATAACCCCCACGCCTGGTCTTGTAGATAAAGAACGGCTAGCAGCTCGCTAGGTTGCCAGCCTAGATTAGCTTCTGTATACTGGGTAAGTCATTCCAGCAGCATTTTCTGTAGATCGGACCTAATTACCATCTACCAAGGGTCCCCCGTAGTTTGATAAGCTTAGCATTAATGCAATGTGCCAAATCACCACGGTTTACCTGCAGTATGTTTTCCTGTTTTGAGAGTACATAATTATAGGAATCCACCTGCACATTCTACGGTTTTTAGATACGAGGCTTTTGTACAGTCAGAGCAGAGCTTTGGCATTCTATGTAAATTTTAACGTTTGTCACAGTGTAAAAAGGACATTTCAGATTAGTCAGGTATTGTATAGCATAGCATGGGAGAACAAAGTTAAGTCATATTTCAGATGAAACCCTCAAATTCTAAATTTTTCATTTTCATATTTTGAACTTTTACCAGCAACATATTTAAGCAAATATTATTTATTTATTTATTTATTTTTGATTATCGATAAAGCTGATTGCGTTCAGATTGGATTACAAGACAGTTAAATATCTTATTTAGCTTTTTTAATATATATAATATACAGATTTTCCTATTGTTTAAAAAAGATTATATACTGTATATATATATATATATATATATATATAATCTTTTTTAAACAATAGGAAAATCTGTCATTTATTTTAACACCCATATGCTAACAATAAACATGTGCAGTACATCTTGAGACTGTAATGTAGTGGCTATGAAGTGCCACGGTGCTTTTGCAGTCCAAATGCATTACGTGCAAAGAAATATGCTCTATTAAAATCATTTTCTGAAAGCATTCTGAGGGCAAAATTGATTTGATGCCTCCCTCCCCCCGCCTGCAGAGGCAGGATGGCTTTTTCAGTATTCCACGGTGTACGTCTGGAGCTGAACAAAGACAAATACTCCAGCCAAGAGCACAGAGAAGAAAGAGGGCGGAATAATGATTATGTTCTGAGGTCATGAAAGAGGTTGAGAGCCATTAAAACTGAGCTTAATGTAAACCAAACATTACTGATATTTATCTTCTGAGAATACAAAATGAATATATATATATATATATATATATATATATATAAATTATATATACATTATATATACGTATATATATATATATATAAATTATATATACATTATATATACGTATATATATATATATATATATATATATATATATATATATATATATATATATATATGAGATTGGTTTCTGTTCTCCTGAAGCTTATGACAGCTGTATGATAGTGTGTTGTATGATAGCTGTATGATAGTGTGTTGTATGACAGCTGTATGATAGTGTGTTGTATGATAGCTGTATGATAGTGTGTTGTATGATAGCTGTATGATAGTGTGTTGCTTTGGCCTTTGGTATCATGCAGTTGATCCCTAAAAAATCTACTTTTGCAAGTTAAATATTTGAAGTGCTTTGAGCTGAATTGTCTCAAGTATCTTTTTAAGAACCTTGAGGCTGCCAAACTGATTTATTTCACGTGTATGGTTTACATTGGATTTATACAGCACCACTGCCATTATGTTTGTACTTAATTACATATTTTTTGGAGATTATTACAGTAGATATTTCCTTGTAAGAGATTTCCATGCTAGCCCAAATCCAATACTGCTAATAAACTGCTTGCTTCAATGAACACACAACAGCCCCAGTCGGTCTGTGTACAACTGTACAACTGCCGCTACTACCAGTAATATACTCCTACTAACCACTTATTCATTATAGTAATAATACTGATCAGTAATAGAATAGAATAACTTTTATAAGAACTTTTACAACTTCAGTTGTAGCCCCAGCAACAACAAAAAAGACATAGACAGTGGGGCAGACCCACAACACACAAACATATCAAACAAAGACATTCAATATAATCATTACATTAATCAAACTAATTAAGTGAATTAAAGTGGAACACAGCCATGATTAAAAATATCCCCCGCTGTCCCGAGATGTCCAGTGTCATTAAGTAGTCCAACACACAGACTCCGCCTCCGCGACTTTCCTCCATACACGCAGTGTTGCGGTCTCTGTACACTGTCGAAACGGATCCACCGAACTGCGTCAGCCTTCCCAGTCGTCGCCTCACCCCTCCCCCGCATTATCTTCTCCTTTCTATTCCCTGGTGGCCTTTTGAAGATATAATGAGCATAATGTAGTGTTAAAGAAACACGTATTGGCATTTTCACTTCAAACTTATTATTATTATTATTATTATTATACATTTTTTAAGTATTATTTTGTTTTGCTTTGACAGGCTGGATCTGACATCACGGTGGAGCCAAAGGCTGCTGGCGTTTCATAGAGGCGCTCACCTGTGATGCTTACAGGTGACTCATCATGGTTAGAGGAACATGGGGGTTGTTGCATTTGATGTTTCAAAAGCCAGAGATGTCATTATCTCCCTCCCTAGAACCAAAAGAATCATTTGTTTGTTGTTTTTTGCTGGTACCATGTATAGTGACAGGAACGGTCACCTGGTGATTCAGTGCTCCATTTTGTACCTGCTGAATTGCATGGTGACTTTGAATTTGTGACCAGGTAAATCGCCTCCCCTATGTGTGTGTGTGTGTGTGTGTGTGTGTGTGTTTGCTAAAAAGACTGTGAAATCTATCATTGGAATAGAAACCACTGGTAAAAACAGCGGGGTTGCATCTAATGTTTGGCTTAGTTGACTATTTTAAACCCCAAAATGAATATTGTGGAAGGGGAGAAAGTATTCTGACCCCACAAGGCAGTTCTCTGCATGTTTCAATCGATCCATAGTTTTATTATTGTATTCCACATGCAAAGCAGACGAAGGTTACGGCATTGAATATTCACCAATAAAAGCTGAGAATCGTAGTTTAGGTTTGAGAGGAATGAGAGGGTTGTTCAGTCATATACTGATTACCTACATTTAAGCCGAACTTCCAAACTGACAGTCAGTTTTCACTAGGCATGTTTTTATGGTCTCTTTCCTTTATGATCAACAGTGTCTTCCACACCGTCCCTGCTGTCGCCACATCCTCATCTCTGGCTTGGCCATTTCCCAGCTGGGTTCCATCTCAGTTACGCATTAGGGCGTAATTCCCAATCCGCTGGAAAAGGGGGGGGGGGGGGGGGGGGGGGGGGGGCACTTTGGGAAAACATGAAATGGTTCCCCCCCCGATATTATCATCATATTATTGGGTGGTACTGTTAGTGTCCCCCTCCCCTTTGTTGTCCCACCCAAAGTTGAAATGAGATCCCTTGGTGGCCGGCAAGCTTCGGTTCGGGATGTTGCCGATAACGGTCCGATCCACAGCGCTGCCCTCCAGATCTCCATGTTCCCACCGCGCGGCTGAGAGGAGACGCTCGTGCAGGGACAGCAACCTCTCCTCCAATCACGCGGCCGATGCGCTGGAGCCCCCTGTCAGCGCTGATCTGTGACGTGACGGGCCCTGGGTTCGCTCTGCCAGCGGGCCGCCCGCTGCTTCGGCAGGTGCGGTCCGGTACGTGGGGGGACTCTTCATTCTCCCCTCGCCCCAGGGGTGCAGCACAACTCCGGTCCTGGAGGGCCGGTCTGTGTGTGGGTTTTTATTCCAACCAATTACCTTATTTTTAGTTTTTGACAGCTCTATAAACTACGCTGCTTCACTCCTGTCCTTGAGCACAATAAAATCTCTAGGACACACTTGCAGCCTGCGGCTCTAGCTGGTGCATTCACAAATGTCAGCTCAAGATATGATTGAGGTAAATAAATAATTAAGAGCAGAAGTTGGGCGTTTTCACAGTTTTTGGGGTAGGTAGACAGCCTCTTAAGCATGTGGAATACGATGTACTTTGAGATGAGACTAGTTTGAACCGACATTCTCATTGGCAGATAAGATGCTGGTATCCAATGGGGAGAATTATTATTTGAGGGCGTGGATCATTTTTGATGACAAATTCGGCAGGAGGACGAGGAGGAGGAAGGGGACGAAGAAAAAGAAGAAGAATAAGAAGAAGAAGAAGGCTTTATTGTGTGGATGTGTAGCATTGCACCTGAAGTCTTTGTGGATACATGAGGTCAGAATGTACAAAAGTTAATGTTTTTAAGGGCTGAGTGTCTTAAAAGTTTTGTTTTTAAGGACTGAAAGCCGTAGCTTGGCACGTATAGGATGTAAAGCCATATGAGTGAGATGCAGTTGTGGAGAGACCATTCACAGGCTGATGGTAGGGGTCATGAAGATTGTGAATGGGGAGATGATGTAAATCGCTGCGGTCGACCTGAGATCGACAACTTGAGTACTCTCTCTTTTACCTGTACCAAACGTGCCAACCACCCTGCTGAGGTTACCTCAGATCCACTCAATCAATCTGACAGGGGGGTTCACAGAGTTACCAGAATCTGCCAATGTCCCAGAATCTGCCAATGTCCTCTTTCAATATAATCCTGTCCAGTTTCACAGTGTAACATATTTCAGCGAGCGTGTGTGCGCGTGTGTGTGTGTGTGTGTGTGCGCGTGTGCGTGTGCGCGTGCGAGTGCGTGTGTGCGTGTGTGTGTGTGCGTGTGCGTGTGTGTGTAAACTCTTGTTCTGTCCATGGCCTTCTCTGTCTCAGGTTTGGAAATAGCCCAGCAGAGAGGACCTCCTGATTTATGTATGACCTGGCCTTGTGGGCGCAACCACAAATAACGATGCACCGCACAGTTCTTATTTCGTCTTTTCTTTTGTGCTTTTTTTTTTTCTTCTCCAAGGGTAACAGTGGACGTGTCATTAAAGGACTGCTGCATCAGCCCGCGATACCAAGAGGTGTTTCGCGCGCCAGGCAAGAGTTTGCCCTGACCTTTTGCATCAACAAACCGGAAAGCTATTTTTGAAATTGTATAAGTGCCATCCATAATGCATTTTTTTTGTTGGATAATATTTCTGAGGGTGGAACAGAAGGCAGTGCGCACGTCCATGAATGAGTGGTGCGTAGTAGTCGATGACTTTATACGGCCATCTTAGCAAAGGTCATACCTTATGGAGAAGAAACTGCGGAGTTTGGATAATGTCACCCGTGACATTTTGGGTGACATTATGAAGCATGTTTATTTGCGCCTTTCGGTATGTCAGTGATTTATGATGATACATCGCCCGCACCTTGATCCGTGTCGCCGGGCGATTTTTCACGACGGCTTGCGCAATATTTATGACGGCACAGTCAAAGTAAAAATCAGAAATGATATCGCAACTCTGACCTCTTCCGTGAAAATCCCCGGGGCGTGTTTCCGAGACGATGCGATCTCCCGCCGCCCCAGGATAACCGCACCTGTCCGGAATGTCCTTTTGCCGTGCCGGCGCAATGCATTTTCTCCATCCATTCTCCCGTGTGCAATGACTTCTCCACCTCGTTCCCGCGAATAAACACGTTGCGAGGTTCAGCGGACGAACTTACAGCGGTTCATAATTGTTTCTGAATTGACCCACAATTTAAACTCCTCTCCAGCAGGAACTGATTGGGGTCTGTGATGAATGGCAATGCGGTTCCAGCAGCCCTGAATTTACGATAATAAGTTTCCAGATGGACTGCTGCTCAACTCGGCTGACCTAATTCTTAAAATGACATTACTGTTAATATTAAACACATTCCCTCAGTGAAAATCCCCCCCACCCGCTCCCCTCCCCTCCCTGCCGTTTTCATTTACAATTAAACCATGCAGCGAGACCGTTAGTTCAGTCCAGGCAAATTCCCTGTTCCACATTTAAGTCATTAATCTTGTTTTACGGGAAATGTTTTGCCTGTTGTTACCTTTCTCGATACTTCACGTTTTCCGCTCAGGGTCTCCCGCTCCCGCTGTAGAAAAACGGAGCCGTGCGGGAATATCTATCAACGTAAATCTCATGGTTTTCCTTTGGCAGTTTAGTGTCCTGTTGATTATTGCGGTCATAAATACCGCCATCGGATTTTCGTCGTCTCCTCTGTGTCCATCTGGGGGACCTCGCAATAGAGCATTGGAAACCTCACATTAGTGGGTCCCCCCCCCCCCCCCCCCCCCCCCCACACACACACACCTTTGACCCCTGAAAAGGCACGCTCAAGCCACAACGTGCATCACAACATCCATTTTCGAATCGTGAGACTTTCAAAGGTTGGGCTCGCACAGGTCACTGCATGAAAAGCTGTGTTTTACGGGGCAGACGCCCATTTGTGCGTGCGTGTCAGAAACTGACATAATCTCATGCGCGGAGGTGTCCTTTCTTGTCCAGAAACTTGTCATAAAATGACCAGACATGGCCGTCCACATTCCTAATCTGGAATATCCTGGTCCAGGAATCCCTGACCACAGACATGGCCTGGGGGTGCGCGGAAGTTTCTGGAAATATACGTCAACACGGAAAACTAGACTGACACATTTCACACTAGACTGGCAGATTTTACTGAAATTTAACAGGTCTTCCAGACACTCCTCTTTTCAGTCAGCATGAGTCAGATTTAGGCCCCGTTCACACTTGCATTTTTGGAGCTCGACAACGGAAATGATTTGCTGGAGTCGCTCATCTTCTGTGTCCGTACACACACGCATATTTAGAAGGCCGAGAACGCTCACAAGTATGAACTCGCTCATGTATTTACAACACAGCATTTGTAAGTTTGTAACAGTGCGATATCGCGCTCAACATCACCATTAGCACGCTCTATGGAAGTCATGGAGCGTTGCGCAGTTAATCACTGCGAATTTGCTACCAGTCGTCAACTCCCGTTCCCGTCCCGTTCTACTAGTTGTCGCTCTCATTCATAACCGTAATAAGTGTGAACTCGACCGGATTAGGCACTAAAATGAAGAGCGACAACCGTATTTAGCTGTAGTGTGAACGACTTGGTGTGTAGCACAAGAGGTGAACAGGGAGCGCCTGATCAACCAGCAGTTCCAACATCCAGGCCCGGCTGAAACTCTTCCACCCTGGGCAATGCTAGTTATACATCGCCCTGCAGTGCTGCCACATTCGCAACTGGCACGGTCCGGATTCGGTACTAGGCCGTGGGGCCTATCCGTGCGCTGGAACAGTGCGTTAACAGAATAAGACACCCAGCAGCGCACTGGGTCAGGTCTTTGCGTTCGACGTTATACCATGAGGGGACTGGCTTTGGGAAAAGGGGGCCTGTCCCAAGGTCACAAGGTGATCCTGGAGGGAGTCAGTCGGCATGACAACCCGTTGCATCTTTCTCAACTCATAAATGTCACCCAGCTCACAGCCCCGTATAAAGTTAGAGAGAGCGCTGTGTTTCACACACGTACGGCTGGAGCTATGACTAGCAAATATAGAGGGAGAAGCCTGACCGGCAGAGACATTGATCAAAATGGGAGACAGAGAATAAACATTTCCAAGATACTTTTACTCCCAAGACAGCATAAGCATGCTATATCATTTATCAGTTTGTTGTTATGAATGTATGCTTTTTTTTCATTTTCGGAGAAGAAAACACAATCAAACACCGCACAACAATAAATCAATGTGTGACACCTTGTTGGCAGGAAGCTCACTGTCTCATTTTAAAGTTGGAGACAAACGTGCTCCATTTGTATTACTCTGACGGAGAACAGTGTCACTGAGTTAAAGCACATTTCAAAGCTTGGTATTCACTATTCAGGAGAGGTGGATCATTTCATTTTGTTTCAGTTGTAGGTATTCATCAAGCTAAATAAAACTATTTATTAAAATATGAGATCTAATTTGTCTGCTTAAATGAATAATATGTACAGTAGCACTGAATATATATATTTTTTATGTGATGTACAAACCCCAATTAAAAACAAGTTGGGACAGTATGTAAAGTGCACATAAAAGCCAAAAGCAGTGATTTGTAAATTCTCTTTCACATATATTTAAGTGAAAACAGTACAAAGAAAAGGTATTTCATGTTTTACCTCATCAACTTAATTGATTTTTGTAAATATACGCTAACTCTGAATTTGATGCCTGCAACACGTTCCAAAAAAGTTGGGACAGGCGCAAAAACAAAATAAAGACTGGGAAGTTCAAAAAATACCTGTTTGGAACATTCCACAGGTTAACTGGTGATGCTATCATGACTGGGTATAAAAGGACATCAAAAGACTCTTGGTATCTTATGTTCAGGTACTCTTTCTTATATTTCCATAGAGTTCAATAGGAAAACGAGTCAGGAGAAACAAAAAGTGATCCATCCATATCTACTGCATATCTGGCAGCAGAGTGATGGTTTGAGGCTTGTTCGAATCGATACCTCAGACCCTTGATGACTGACAGCCATTTGGCCAACCATGGGTTCCATACTATTCCTGTGTAATTTACAGTCCCACCCCCCAATTCCCATAGAGATCCATTCAAATGCAGAGAGGTTATAATATCGCTTGTAAGAGTACCTGGAAATAAGATATCAAAAGTCTTTTGATATCATTTAATACCCAGTCATAATAGCATCACCTGTTTACCTGTGGAATGTTCCAAACAGGTGTTCTTTTGCATATATTTACAAAAATCAATAAAGTTGATAAGGTAAAACATTAAATATATTTTCTTTGTACTGTTTTCAATTAAATATATGTAAAAGATCATTTACAAATCACTACTTTCTGCTTTTATGTGCATTTTACATACTTTACATTGGGCATTAAGCATAGTAGTAAAGATGCATGAATGTGGGTTGTCGAGGTGCTGTTTTTAATTGAAGACCCTGGTGCTAAAAGGACTGAAGTCACAAAATGTCTATTTTGAGAAAATCAAATCCGAAAATATCATTGATCCATAAAATCAGCCATTAAAAGTTTTGCTGTTTTTATGCATTGCTTAGGCACCTTTTCTGTTAACAATATTTATAGGGTGGACTTAGCTAAACAAATACAACATGTTTCTATGCTCAACTTGAATTGTCTAAAAATGTGACTTCAGTACTTTTAGCACCAGGGTCTTCAATTGCAGTATTGTCAGCCATTTATTTGTGCAAAATGGCATAGAACCATTGTACTATGGCCAGTATCACAAGCATTAGTTTACATGGTGTGTGAGCCTTCTTGGGAATACTACCTACATCTGCAGTTTTGAGTTCTTTTCCTAAAACGAATGTGCCACTGTTTAAATTCAGTGTGCATCTGTGTCCGCTGGCACTCTGCAGTGCGATTTGACCTGTTTTCTGTGAGTTCATTTCCAAGCACAATAGTGCTAATACACACTGCAGAGTCATTTCATCCTGTTTTCCTTCACCCGTCCTCACGTAAAGCCTTCGCAGCTGGTGCAGGATTTGCTGGGATTATAATTTGGCGTCGTTAACAGTTGTGCACAAAAATAAATTGGGTTTTTGTCTACAATCCAAGGCAAGGCCCCACCCAACATGGCTGCCAAATCTGTTTTTTCACACACATGGACAGAACAGACTCATTAATCACAGTCGGTGCATTTATCAGTCATGGTCTGTGCATGTGCATAAACTGGTTGAAATGACCCTTAATGTTGTTCTACAACATCATGTTTAAAAAAAAAAAAAACTGTTTACAGCAGTTCTTGTTGTGGTTCATTCATAGCTCAGTGTCTCGACTCTGGATGCGTATGGAAGACTTCTTAGCACCCCCGTGACCAACCAAGCCCATTACGGATGTAATACTTGCCTCGGCTAATTCACCCTGCAATTGGGTGCGCTGATCAGTCATGGTCTATTGATCTGTTTACACTTGTGTCCCATAGCTCCAGTGCCCTTTGTGTTTCCCACATTTCACAAGCATTCCCCGAGATTCAATCAAGCACACTTAGCCACTTTAAGTGTGTTTTTCACAAGCATTCCCCAAGATTCAATCAAGCACACTTAGCCACTTTAAGTGTGTTTTTCACAAGCATTCCCCGAAATCCAATCAAGCACACTTAGCCACTTTAAGTGTGTTTTTCACAAGCATTCCCCGAGATTCAATCAAGCACACTTTACGTGTGTTTTTTTGGGCTTCAGCCAAACAAGCCTTACTGCACATAAGGATCTGCCTTAAAGCTAGTGGTGCCCAGGCAAGAGGTGGGAGCTTTTTTCAAAGGGCAAGCAAAGCAACTATCTGTTTGCTGCTCTCCAACATACATCTTTTTGATGGAATCTAAGGGCACGTGCATTTGATTGAATTCCACCCATTGTCTATAAATTCAACTTCCCACTGTCCAGCCCTCTAGGCTCTAGGGTTTCAACAGGGGGTCCGTGGACTACTGGGGGGCCTTGAAGGTACTGTTGGGGGTCCCTGGTCAGACTTCATATACGATGACTATAACCTATAGATCTGGGAAAATATTTCAAAATATAAAAAATATATTTTTTTAAATATATAAAAATATAACCTTTTTTAACTCATGGTGGAGGTCACCTGGATGCCTTTGAGCCTGGTTGGGGGGTCACCTGGATGCCTTTGAGCCTGGTTGGGGGGTCCCTGGATCAAAAAGGTTGGAAAAAAAGGTTGGAAAAGCAAGCACTAGAATTTTGTCTTGAAAGTCCAACCTCAGGCTGCATAATGTTATGAAAACCATCTTCTTTTACCTCATATCCACATTCTCCCGAGTGTGCAACACACAGAATGTAAACATGGCCTGGTTTGATCTTTTTCTCTTTTTTTTTTTTTTTGGAGTTCAAGATGTACACCACCACATTTACATTTAAATTCTAAGCACATACTGTATAATGCTATATCAATATTATATTTCTGAACCCATTTATGGGTATAATCATTATTATGATTAAGTATAGAATTAGGCTCTTATGGAAAACATTTGTCCATTATGTTACTGAATGTTATTATGTTAATGAATTGGTGTGTTGTTAGTTTAAACATACCACAGTACTAGCAGAAATCTAATAGACCCAGCAGTCATCCAACAGTGGGGCTATGCTTGGTTAGCACTTGTAATGGGAGACATCCTGAGAATTATAGAAGAAGGGAGCACCGCTCACCCAGCTCCATGTATTATTTAATATTTTAATATACCAACGTTTCGACTTTCGTCTTCATCGAGGCATTAAGGTTCACATTGCAAACATTTCTTAAGTAGCCATCATACACCTGTTAGCAATTATGATGTCATGCGATTATACAATTAGTTGATCAGGATTCAAAACTGGTTCAATCTATACCCTTTTTTTTCAACCAATTAAACATGTAGTAGTTATTAATCACATAATTCATTTCATTTTCTGTAATTACATTTCAGTTTCTTAGAATCATGCATTGAGACACATAATTTAACAATGTATAAAGAAACATTTAAAAAAAAAATATATATATATAATTAAGAGAGACTTCCTGAGAATGTCAGCTTGTGGCTGGAGTTGGTGAGGCATAGGGACTGCATAGACTCAGTGCCCCAGCATTGTGATGGGAACACTGTGCTGCAGGAAGTGCTGTCCTTGAGATGAGAGGTTAACCTGAGGTCCTGACTCACTGCGGTCTTTCAAGAGCCCCTAGCACTGATTGAAATAGCAAGAATATTAACCCCCTGGGTACTGGTCCTGCTGACAACTTCGATTTACGGTAATAAATAGGTGAATAAAGCAACTGCATAAAACCATATGGTCCATTTTTGGTAAGAATTTTTACCCTGTTGCTACATTAAATCAAGACAGTGCTTTCATTTTTTTCTATAATTTGGAGAGGCTTTCTTCTTTTAATAATGCCTATTATCACAAATAACTCAATCAGGAAGCTGAATCAAGAATACAATGAAACTCTGATGTAGATTTGATCATTTTTTCAGAATTTTATTCCAGGTTTTGTATCATGCAAATGCGTATAATAAGAGGTATTGTGTCATTTAGAATTAAACTGCTCAGCATGCGCATAAAAAAAAATAAAAAATTAAGGGGTAATGTTTAAAACAGTCACTTTGCACACTCTACTACCACACTACCACAACTTCCTATTGGTTAAAATTACATTAAAAACTACACAATACGCTTCTTGTCAAAAGGAACAATCAGCTACTTTGCATCTTCATAAATACACAGAGGACATATTTTCCAAGCATTACATCAGGTAAAATAGCATTAAAAAAATGAAGATCAGAAGATCAATTTTCTATCTAATTGGAAATAACTCCTGGCAAATAAAATTCTTATTTCAACAGCTGGTCGAAATTTAATTTTGAGTCAACCTAATGTGTTTGCCCGCACTCAGCGATTTGTAAACATTAATAACAATAAATTGAGTTAGCCGAGAGCCTCGTAGGGAAGCCGGGTGCAAAGTGTATTCAAATTGTACACATTCTAAATGATAATTTTATGGAGATTCTCATTGCATGAATAAAACTTCAATGTGAAAGGTAATTATAATGACATCTTGTACGGATTAAGTGTGACAACACTGCGTGGAGATTATTTTTAGGCCTTCTCATTGTGAAATGAGGAAGTGTGCAGTGATGTCTGCATTGTTGCATTTGCATGTTTCCTTGATCTGAATGTTTCATTTTGCATGGATAGGAATGGATTGCTTTGCCATGGCGACTGTTTTGGTTCAAGACTAATAATTGGTAATGCACAATAATGAATGTACCATAAAAATATAGCTTATTATTAGTAGTGATTATAACATACTGTATATGGGACTAGGGGTGGGTTGACATTAAAGAATGCAGACAATGTTTAAAAAAATCGAATCATGTTTAAAATATGAATAGCACACCGTTATATCATGTTACTGGCTGTAAGGTTACAGTTGAAGGTTTTCAGATAATGTATTTACATAATGCACATTTGACACGCTCTGTCGTGGGTCTCAATGATTGTACAGAGAGGGGAAATAACAGCAGTTGGTAACACTTTACTTGAGGCACAAGGCTGATATCACACGGTCATCACCGTGGTATAACACCTGCAATAACCAGTCATGATAGCGCATTACAGCTTGTGACAGATGTCATTAACCTGACGTAATTATACTGTCATCAATTCATAACAGTTATTATTATTATTATTATTATTATTATTATATTAAATATTTAAATATGCTTTGTAGAATGCTCTGCATGCTGTATTATCCCAGTGACGTGATGCTTGTAAGGAGCTGTAGCATGCTGTTGGTAATCTGTTGGCTGGTAATGATCACTTATGTTATGATTATGGCAGTGTTATATAAACTAAACTAAAACCAAGTTTTACATATCCCTGGAGACTTTTATAGGGGCGCTAAGGAACTTTGGGGTCCTGCAGTTGTATCACGTATCATATGTAGAGTAATCAACCCAGAACACGTCAGAATTGAGAGAAATCAGTTACATATTTTAGAAAATAATTAATATGTTGATGTAACAGTTGAATAAAGGATTATATAAATAAATTGATAAATAATCAGATGGGCGTTTAGAACACGTTCTCACTCCCAACTCGTCAACATACTGTATGGACGCTTGGTCAGGACCCCTTCTCGTCACGTTTCAATGCACTGGGTACCCCTATAGCGTCATTTTTCTACGTGCAGGGTAGTCCGATAGACTTTTCCCTGCGGGCTATCCAATCTATCATCAACCTTCCATGAAAGTCTATCGGACTACCCTGCACGTGGAGAAATGACGCTATAGGGGTACCCAGTGCGTTGAAATTGACGACAAGGGGTCCTGACCAAGTGTCCATATGTTGACGAGTTGGGAGTGAGAATGTGTAGGCGTTTATGGTACACAACTGTCATATTGATCTACAGGGTGAGCCGGGACCCCTCTGCAAGACGGTGCTTCAGAGAGAGGGACAATGTTAAATATTAAATCCACTTTCGCTGCCACTGCTTCCCAGTGACGTTGGCAGCTACACCAGGCCCGCTTTCCTGTTTCCGAATGCCGCTTGGGGAAGTTTCAATGGACAGTGATAAAAAAATAATAATAAAATCAACATATCTTTTTGTCGCACTCATTAGAGAAACACAGTCGTCATTCATGTAAAATGTTAAATAAACTGGGAGGCACTGACAAACAGCCGGTTATTTCTACTTGTATTCTACTTTCTATTTTTGTAATAAGCGAGTAAATGAGTGATTTTAATCTCAGCCAGGGAAATTGGCATATTTGAAAGGGCCCTTATGAATCATTCATTTAAAATCAAATTTTGAAAACCTGAGACATTATGTCGTTGTACCACGGTGTCAGAGATTTGATGTTCATAACATCGTGTATTAAATATGTTCATATCTGAAATATAACCTGTGAGGGAGATGTTACCATCCATCCATCCATCATCTAACACGCTTTTTTCTGGTCAGGGTCAGGGGGGGCTGGAGTCTATCCCAGCATGCATTGGACGAGAGGTAGGAATACCCCCCAGGCACGTCGCCAATCTATCGCAGGGTACACACACCATTCACTCACACACTCATACCTATGGGCAATTTAGACCCTTCAATCAGGCAGAGATGTTTTATATTCTCAAAGTTCTGTGGATAAAGGATAATACACAACCTAATCTGGTTCTAAATCAGCTGCTCTCTTATAAAATACATTAAGGGGATGATTTGGCCTACATATCGCATATGTGCTGTTCAGATTCACATTCAAGTGAGCACTGGTAGTGGATTTATTATTATTACTATTAATATTATTATTATTATTTCCCCTGGCTGGGGATTTCAATTTGGCAACATCAACAAAATATACCTGATATTCTCTTTTTAGCCATTTTAATTCAAAAATAAATAATGTGGATACTAATTTTCTTTTTGAAAGCAAGAAACCATGTCTTTGGAGGTGAAGAAACTCAAATTCCGAGAGAGCATCCAAGTGTGATTGGCATCTGCCAGATTTTTCATTGGCTTACAACATCAGATGACCATAAGGGGTTACATTGATAGACTGCAGGCGGATTTCCTTTGAGCTCTTGAGTGTGTGGCGGTGGAGATTTCTTTCTTTTTTTTGTTTGTTTGTTTGGTTAGGTTTTATTCTTTTGTGTGAGTGTGCAGTAAGTGTGTTTGTGTGCAGCGGAACTTACTTGAGTGCGGCAAACAGCGGGAGTGAGCTGAAGCGGCCAGAGACCGTGGAGAAAGAAACAAACAAAATAACGGCGTTATACCCAGAACTGATGGCCAACAACGACGGCGGACCGCAGAGCCGATCGGGGTGTTGGAGCTGGTGTATCAGGGAGATCTGGTGATGAGCTGTTGCTGGGAAGAACTGACTTCCCCAGACCGTAAGGAACGTGTTTGCGACATATACAAAGCTGTGGCGTGTGTGTGAGTCTCAGACCAGGGCAAGCGGGGAACTGAGCGGCAGCGGGTGTGTCCTTCTCTCCCCCGTCATAGTCGGTGTCCCGCGTCTAACTCCGCGAGTGTCCCGTGATTCGCCCGAGGGATGGACAGTCTCAATCCACGTTGGCGACCGCCAAGGACGACAAAAGCTGTCCGGTTGTGTATTTGTGTGTGTGTGCGCGCGATTATTTTGGCCGGACGGCTTGTGTTTATTTTAGTTGTTAGTTATTTTGTGGTAGTCCTCCCAGGGTTGCAGTGTGGGTAGGACTCCACAACACTTATTCTTTACATGTTTAATGTTGATTGTTTGTGGCGTGGAATGATACATTAATTGGCTAAAAAAATTAATTCTTCTCTCCCTCTCCACCTCAGCTGATGTGTGGTGAGCATTCTGGCGCAAAATGGCTGCCGTTGCATCACCCAGGTGGGTGCTACACATTGGTGGTGGTTGAGGCGAGTTTCCACCTCATCATTGTAAAGTGCTTTGAGTATTGAGAAAGGCGCTGTATAAATGCCAGGCATTATTATTATTATTATTATTATAGTTAGTTTGGTTATTGTATGAATGTGAATACCGCCGTGTCTGTCTATGCGTGGGCTTTCCCCCCGTGAGCGTTGTGGGGCCGGGCGGCCGGCAGCCCCTGAGGTGGGCTATTGAAGGGGTGATCATGAGTGCGTGCGTGCGTGCGTGCGTGCGTGCGTGCGTGCGTGCGTGCGTGCGTGCGTGCGTGCGTGCGTGCGTGCGTGCGTGCGTGCGTGCGTGCGTGCGTGCGTGCGTGCGTGCGTGCGTGCGTGCGTGCGTGCCCTTTTTGTAGTAGCCTAAGTAAAGCCTAAAGAGCAGTGTGTCTACGTGTGGGCTGAGTGTTAGCGGAGCGCTAAAGCTAGCAGCGCCACAGACCTGCTTGCTTTCTTTTTGAAAATTATCCCCTAAATTCACGAACATCGCTGTGCATATTTTTCCCCCATTTTCTCTCTCTGAAAAATACCTGTGCAAAATCTCTTACCCTTGACATTCAGGCCTTACTGGGTTCCTTTTGGAGATAGATGGGCCATGGACCTCATTTGCATGAGCAATGTTACACTGACCAAACTGACATATATTTTATCATCCCTAAAGCATATTTATTACCAGTGCTTGCAATGTGATGAGGAGAAATGCAAACTCACCAAAAACGGCAACTGCACACTCCCCGGACCCCTTTTTTTTTTCACTGTAGGCAAATGCACGCGCAAATGGGGTTTACGCTCTTTTCAAGCAAGGCCTCAGGCAGGGAAATGCGCGCGCACACACACAAACACACACACACACACACACACAGCCAACTGTGGTTTTCAGTACTTGCGACTGCTATTGTATTAGGCTAGATTGGATCACTCATCGATGCAATACCCAGTCGTGTCGCTCCCTTTAACACAAATGCATTTCACTGTAAATGCAAGTGGGCAAAGTTTAAAAACCTTGTGTTATTGGATTTGCATTTGCTCACTTGCCCCTTTCTTTAGCAGTGCTCCAAACCACAATTAAAAGCTGTCCGTGTGGCTTCTCTTATTCGCCAGAGCAGGTTTTTTAATTATCGGCTTTCGGTTTGGACATTAGCTCATTTCATTATAAGCCGTGACTGTGCTTGAGGCTGTCCGCATGAACGAGTCTGAACCAGGCCCTGCCAGCTGAAGTAGGCATTTCTCTACAGTGGTATGTTGTACACAACCAAAGCTGCGGACCTGAGTTTGATACAGGAGTCTGAAACAGCTAGCCTACTTACTGCAATTATATTATTTCCATTTTACATTTTCAACTGGCCATTGTCAAATCACTTTTACTGCTTCTGCATGTGGTGTCTTGATTGATTCTGTCTGGTAACTTTGAATGTCTGTTCTAACTATTGCCTTACCACCAGAATCGGTTGACATTTTTTTTTTTTATTGTCACAAACTGCACTTTCCTCTTCCTCTTCCTTAACCAGAATTTAGAAAATATTTATTTACTGAAGATAAATGAAATTGTCCAGAATGTGTGTGTGTATGTAAACAAAGTTCATTAATTGTTCCATTGGTCCGTGGCACTGCACAAGACTCCCTTTACAATGCCTTTTACTAGTTTACCCACCTCTATTTTCAAGACTGCAGCATGGCATTCTACCTCCATGATACACTCTCAGAAATAAAGGTACAAATGTAATGAACCCAGAAGGTAAAACAATGTTCTATTGGGCTATTAATAATAATTAGAATTATGTATTGCTGGCTAGAATTACCTATAAGGTACGACACCAGAGTGTTTATACTTTTTTAGGCACTTTTCCATACCTTCTGAGAGTGTCTTTCCCCCCTCTTTTCCTACATCTTAGTGTGCTGCTTTGACTGATACCCCCCAAAATCTGATGTATGAAGTGGTGATTTTAATCCACGTCACTGAACACATTACAAGGGCAATTCATCAGTAGACAAACATCCCACATACAGTAGGAGGTTATTCCTCTTGCTTAGGAAGTGTGTCCTCAATGGAAAAGTTAATTGATGTTTTTTTTTCTGGTCACAGAATTATTCACTGTATAATGAAGTGAAAAGGCTTCAGGTTAGGCTTAAAAGAATAGGTGCTACAGACTAATTAACTGCAATAAACGCGCTTCTGTAAAGTGTGAGAATCTGATATTGTCCCTGGTGCTTAATCTTCCCCCACCAATATAAAGGAAATAAGCAGATTAATACGAACGTTAGAAACCTAGAGTGAAACCTGTGAAAGCCTGTATTATAACAATGTCGTAATAATGCCCAGAAGCACAAACAAAAAGGGCTCTATCAGAACTGGAAACCTGTTAGGGAAGACGCTTGATTAGAAATGGATGCTCGGCGGAAAATGAAAGGACGCCGGTCCAGAAGGTACAGGCTAAAGACAAAGACTCTCTCATTCCTAAGTGCAGTGAGAATGCACAAGGAAACCACCTCTAGGGGACCTTTCTCCTACATGTGTAATTTAGTAGCAAACAGCATTCCCTACAACCCCGTCATCTGCCTGCCATTGAAGCACATGTCACCTCCATTGCATGGCTAGCTCCCTGCTGTTCATTAAGTAGCTTAGTGCTAGCAATTACATCTCTCTGCAGTAGAACAATGAAACAAGGCCAGTATGTACATACGTACTGTATGTATGTATGTTGCCACTGAAACTTCTAAACTATTTATATTGTTCTCCTCAATCTGTACTCATGTAGATGTAGCCAAATATATCATCATCATCATCATCATACCCATAATGATCATTATGAGACATCATCACATCCATAATTATAATAATGATCATTAATAATGAATCTGGCACACCTGGACGTGAGGGCCATTATAGAAGAATAATCAGGTAACAGCTACAATAACCGATATCGTTCATTTCCTCCTCAACCGCCCCACTGGGGTTCCGTATCTTTAAACCACGATCCTGTCAGTGCCAAGCAAGCCGACCGCGTTTACTATAGATCCCGCTTCTGTTGATGCAAGTGCTTCTGGGACATAAGCGTGGCATTATTCTGCATTCAGCACCCGCAGCCCGGCGGGAAGGAAATCCTTAAAGTGCACTAAGAGTTTGAGTCCACGATCCCGGGCATCTTAATGTGCAGTTTTCTCAACGCGCAAATCTCCACCCGGACTCAAAGTGATGAACGATGCCAGACAGAGGGTGCTTAAATTTTGTATGGTTTATAAATCTTTCACAGCGAGGCCTGATTAGCTGATAAGGGATGAGAGATGAAGGTAGTAAATCAATCTGATCAAAGCACCATTGAGTAAGCAATCCAAGGTTTCCTGGGGAAAACATCAATGACTGCTAATTAGGTTTTATCAGTCCTGACCTGGAGCTGTGTGTTTTCAAGCTGCTATACCCTCCCCTTCATTAGGGACTTTTGTATCCTACTTTTTTCTCTTTTCTAATTGACCATCCCTTCTGCTGAATTGACTCTCTCTCTCTCTCTCTCCCTCTCCCTCTCCCTCTCCCTCTCACTCTCTCTCTCTCTCTCTCTCTCTCTCTCTCTCTCTCTTCATAAGTAATCCATTACTTGTGCTAATTACTTTTTTTTTAAAAGAGGAAGACATAGCCAATCATGGCTTTGTTTACTTTATAATGTAGCCTACAATATGATGCCCCAGACACATATGGTTACTATGTGCTTGATAGGGGTGTGCTGATTGCAGTCGTTTTGTGTCTATGATTTGTGTCAACATCGATATTGTCATAGCGGGACTGGAAAAAAGCAGAAGAACATAAAAATAATTTTAAAAGCATATGCCGATAAAAATGCTGAAGTTGTTACAGAATTTTCTGCACATTTCACAAATATTAACAATACCTGAATGAAGTGCAAGGTAGCTAGCAATAAACCGAGCTTAGCTTGCTAAATGAGCTTAGCTTGCTAAATGAAATTAATTCACACGCCAGCAGTGCGGGTACAAACACATAAACTCAAACATTTCACAAACAGCGAGAACGTACTCCTTAAATATTGTTCGCTTGACAAGTGATACGATTTGACCAGCAGCCTCTTGGTTTAGCCGAGATAATTCCCTGCCACGTCCCTCTTCCTCCCTTGGGGGGAGAACAAGCTAGGTAGGTCATTTGAGTTGAAGACTCCACAGTCAATCCCAAAGCAACAGCATTATACAGTTCTTCTTCTAAGATGTATTCAATGTGGAAAACAAATAAGAACAAATAAAATGTGTAGCAGGCTAGGATAGTTGATGGAAAGGCTGAGAGACTTTGATGTGATGTTTGTACGATGTAGGCAATGTATGTGCATGTGAGTCAATAGGACACTGTGGCGGATGAGAGACACATAGTCCAATCACAGTGCTCGTGTACTGATTGGAAAACGTGTTATCCAATTAAAATGGAATGATGTTTCTGCAGATAACAGTTTCCCATTTTCTTTGAACTGTTCAGCTCTTTTTTCTGATTAAATATTTCTCTTAAAATTCTCTAAGTCATAAAATTGTCTAAGTCAAGTGGGAAAAGCCTTAATATTTGATACAGTTTAACAAACTCTCTGTATATGCGACTTGGGTCTGTATTAAATTTTTAAAATCCCATTTCTGGACAAATATAGAATAATATTCTTTGAAAAGAATAATAAATGTCCACCGAACTTCCAAAAGAGGGTGACCATTACATTACAGTTAATGGAAAGAGGTAAAAAGCGCTTCGAAAATACCAATTTTCTTATCCTTGTTAAGCCATTTGTCTGAAATGTATGCCTCTAAAGGTAGAGTCAGTATTCTCCCTAGGGTTATTAAAAGGCCTGAGATAGGCGATATCCAGTTGGATACGAGCTCACGTGTCATTTTGTCTTATAGAACGGTAGGTCACAGAGTTAGCGGAGTGTGCACACTGGAATAATGTGTGATCACACAAAAAGCAAAGCGGCTCCAGTGATCACATCAGGTCGTAAATATAAATTTGACCTGCTTTATTAGAGGCTGTAATCAGGCCCCAAAGCACAGCTTTGCTTGTTAATAAATTATGAGGCAAAATGAGTCTGCAACTGCTTCCAAGTACCTGCAAGCTTCAAAAATCTATTTAGGAGGTCTTTAAAATTGAACTAGAATAGCCCCACTGCAACTCCAACAGTTCTTGAAATGGGCACACCCATGTAATCAGAAGTGTAATCACAGCAAAAAGGCATATATATATGTATATATATATATATATATTAATGTATTCCCAAAATTAATACTTTATATTTTCAATTAATGTGCAAAGAACCACAAGGCTTTAAAATATCTATGTATAAAATATCTATGTATATATACCTGTTTTCATGTTGTGTGTGTTGTAAATACAGTACTGCTGATCACCGCATGTTGCATATTTGGTCATTGAAACATGTGTTTCTGGCATTTATATTTTAGTTATTTTTTTTATTAATGTTTGAAAACTCAAAAAAAAAGATGTTGCTGTTGTTCGCTGGGGAGAATTGGTTCACTGTGCAGATGAGCAACCCAATACATAAATAAATAAATAAATAAACAAAAGGTTTGTAACGCCATTGTAAAAAAAAAAAAGTGCAGATTCAGTGGTTATAAAACAAGTTTTGTTGTTTGCTTTTTCCCAATAGAATATGACCTAGTTTCCCGTTCACTTGCCGTACCATTCAAGTGAAATGATGATTGTACAATATTAAAGGAGTGTCCCTAGTATTTTATTTCTTTATTTTGAAACCATTCTGCTGTTTATGAGACACAGACAGCATATTTCCGCCTAAAATATACCTCACAAATTATGCAGTGTAAGATCAACTCTAATTTGATTCTATTAGAGCACTCTAATAGACTCAAATTGGATGACATATGGGTCCTAGTTGGCTCTTTGATTTTATTTAATACTAAAAATTGTGCTGTGTATGATCTTTTAAAAATTATTTTGTTTTAGGTTTACCATCAATTTTTCCACTCAGTAACATTATATTTATTGGTAGTGTGCTCACACTTGCTGTTCATTCATCGCATTACTGAGAATGGCCTTGAACATTTTATTTTTCCCTGGAGAGATAACACCAGGGCCCTGTACGTTCAGCGTGTAATCGTCCAATCATCACACAGAATGTGCCAAATGAATCAAGCCATAAGCAATGCAGAACAATATTGATCTGTTGGGTTGTCCACTCACCGTTGTGCTTTCATATGACGGGCCCTTGCATTTGCAATCGGTCTTATTGATTTACTCAGGGGAGTCGGCAAAGTTAAAGGAAGCTCACAGCAGTCCGCAGTCTGACATTTCAGCGATGAATGGGTAGATCTGACGACCATAACGTGTAATGCTAAGTTGACCGGTGAGTGTTTTTTGTTTAACCAACGGTGAAATCATACTAACATTTCTTCCGAGCTTTCACAAAATAATCAAATAATCAAACCTAGGTTTATTGTGAGGGCTTCTGACAAGGTGTGTGTGTGTGTGTGTGTGTGTGTGTGTGTGTGTGTGTGTGTGTGTGTGTGTGTGTGTGTGTGTGTGTGTGTGTGTGTGTGTGTGTGTGTGTGTGTGTGTGTGTGTGTGTGTGTGTGTGTGTGTGTGTGTGTGTGTGTACATACACCTACATAATACATAAACAATATATTATGACCTCTTCACACTGTATTATTCAACTGATCATAATGGGAAAAATTTATGAAATTCATAACAACTACTACTGACTGTAATCAAGGATAGCAAAACTGCATTGCACCTCATTTCTTGACGTCTTTAATGAGTCATATACATAGGTATGTGCAACTACAGTCAGTACACTGAAACTGGGAGAGGATCTTGTACATTGAGTCAATTAAATTATTGCATCAAATCTACAAAATCAATTATTGTGCACATCTGATTTGCATTAACATTTTATGACCTTTGAATATATTGCATTAAAACGTGCTCTGTGTGCACAATGCATGGTCATATAAACTTGTATAAAATCATAAATCTTCAGTAAAACTTCCATGCAGAAGACTTGTGCTGCTATGGACTTGGATTCCTCCATAAACGTACCTTGGCAGTCCGTAATAATATCGGCATACATTTTTAATCAAACCTCGGTACATACAGCTGTTTATTTCTGAATGTGATTTAATATCTTTATTCCTCGTTGTACTTGTGTACACACAAGCAGTTAGCAGACAAATATGCACAGCAAAAGATCTTTTAAATCCCACTCGTATGCACACAACGGGGCTCGCACAAACTCTGTTAGTGTTTATTTAACACCGATAATTTCGCTTTGCCATGAGAACTGAATGCTGTTCTCAGAACGGCTTACACCTGATATTTCCTGAATTTCAGAAGCAGTCATACGTTTGCCAAAACCCCATTGGATCAGCACAAATTTGCACATATTTTAAAGTGGTACTATTCAAAAAAATCTTACTATTCAAAGACCTTTATTTTCCCTGTGATGCACACACCTCACCTGCTTAACTGTTACTGCGAATATGTCACCTGTGCCTCGGTTTTGTGCTAGGAGCCAAAAATCGACAGCCTCGGCAGGAGAGCTGTGTGACACTTTTGGTGCTACATCATAAATGTTAAAAGAAGAAAAAAATATATATTTCCGGCTCCTCGTTGATTTAAATCAACAACAGTAAATTAATGAAGTGGTGGCCAGCCAGGCTATTGAAATCACCATTTACCTTTATCTGAAGGCTGCCTTTTGGGGGTTGCCGATTGGTTAAAAGAATGATTTATGGAGCTGGGCATGCTCCTGACACAGCACAGGGTTAAAAGTGGTGATAGGACATGCTGCTGTCTTAGGATATTATTCCTATAGATATAGAACCATAGATATGACATATCATGCAATGTAACAGTAATTTGGAATTCTGAAATGGAACAATTTGGCAGCCATCTTACCTGGGTACAGCTATAATAGGAATCTATGGCAAAGTGTCATGTACTTTCTAACCCACTGTGATGTGATCAGGTCTCAGAAGCCAGATAGCTGATGATTGGCTCATAGATATAAAACCATGGTTACTGGCCTCCACCTTACCTGGGTATGTTCTCAAAAATTGTGCCATTAACTATGACATATGTCACATCTATGGTTCTATATCTATGATTATTCCCTTACAATGACTCTCACATTGATAACAGTTTTGTCTTTCACTCCTGAATTTTTATGTACTCTCTACACTATAGGTTTAATTACAGCAATGTTATGCAGCAATAAAATGAAGTCAGCTGAGTACCTGAATGTACTGAATGACCTGGTTATCCCATCAATGGGCATATTCCAGGACGACAATGCCAAGATTCATGGGGCTCAAATTGTGAAAGAGTGGTTCAGGGAGCATGAGGAATCATTTTCACACATGAATTGGCCACCAGAGTCCTGATCTTAACCCCATTGAAAGTCTTTGGGATGTGCTGGAGAAGATTTTACGGAGTTGTTCGACTCTCCCGTCGTCAATACAAGATCTCGGCCAAAAACTAATGCAACTGTGGACGGAAATAAATGTTGTGACGTTGCAAAAGGTTGTCGAAACAATGCCATGACGAATGCGCGCCGTAATCAAAGTTAAAAGCGGTCCAACGAAATATTAGAGTGTGCAACTTTTTTTTTGGCCAGGCAGTGTATATAGGCAGTGAACCACTTATGAAGAAAGTAATTACATGTTTGCTTCATATTTTACCATAAAAGCATATGGAATAGTAGAAGAATAAAGGCAAGGTGTTGTTGGAATCCCAGTTCATATTTCATTACTCAGGTGTGAAGACCGTCATCTGGACTACAGTGTTTGCACCTGATGGTAAGCTATTGGGATTGCAGGCATACAGTACATAAATAACTAGATAATGTATAACTGCAAGTGAGTATGCTTTGAGAAGAACCCCGGCGATAGTTTTGACTTTGGGAACCCCTGCAGTATTCTTTCCAAGTGCTAACCATACCTGGCAGACATCCTTATTTCTCCTCTCCAGCTTGATGTCTTTCCAAAAATAATAAAAGAGGAAAAATACAGCTCCATTTTTCTGTTTTCTAGTCATTTCATGTGTCATGGTTCTTTTCTCTCTCTTGCTGTTTATCTCTCAGGAATGTGCCCGAGGCTGTTTTCTCAGGGATTCATGGGCAGTGGATGACCTACACCCTGCCCCAAACATTTCAATATTACAGACACCACCCTCGAAGAAAATAATATAGCATAGAGTATGACTGCATTCCATCTCATCCATTCTGACTTAGGGGAAAAAATGCAACTAAAGCCCTATTCACACGGGAATACACTGCCTGGCCAAAAAAAAAGTCACCGTTGCACCCCGTGATGCACTGTACAAGCCTCTGGAGGCAGTGTTATGATCTGGGTTTGCTTCAATTGGTCAGGTCTAGGCTCAGCAACATTATGCAGCAATAAAATTAAGTCGGCTGAGTACCTGAATGTACTGAATGACCAGGTTATCCCATCAATGGACATATTCCAGGACGACAATGCCAAGATTCATCGGGCTCAAATTGTGAAAGAGTGGTTCAGAGAGCATGAGGAATCATGAATTGGCTATTTTTATCACACATGAATTGGCTACCAGAGTCCTGACCTTAACCCTATTGAAAGTCCTTGGGATGTGCTGGAGAAGACTTTGCAGAGTGGTTTGACTCTCCCGTCGTCAATACAAGATCTCAGCCAAAAATGAATGCAACTCTGAATGGAAATAAATATTGCGACGTTGCATAAGGTTGTCGAAACAATGCCACGACGAATGCGCGCCGTAATCAAAGCTAAAGGCAGCCCAAGGAAATATTAGAGTGTGCAACTTTTTTGTTGTTGGCCAGGCAGTGTAGTTTTACCTCAGCATATCCTGCAATCATATGTGTTACTCCATACAAATCATCCAAATCCCATCATTTTTACAGATTGGGAGAGTAGAAATTCCAGCCTGAATTGCCTACTATTTTTCAGTCAGAGATCCTTAGATCATATTAATCTCGTATGAACAGACATCTCCGTAAATTAAATTTGTTCACTTGAATTTTGGCGCTAATTTCTCCTTGTTGTCCACCTTTCCCCATTCACATCTGGGACATGGTTGGTGACTGGGGTGAAGAAGCAGGGATTCTTTTAACCCGTACGAATGTCCCAGTGCAATTACCCGCATAATGAGTAAAGATTACATACGTATGTTACAGGACCTCCTCGGGTAAGACTTATACTGTGTCTTATACGGCCTAAGATAAAGCAAAATGAGGACACAGTCAAAAGGTACATAATAATAATAATAATAACAATAATAATAATAATAATAATAATGAGCGTTGCGAACGAAGTGCGCAGAGCAAGTTCTGTCAAATAACTCTTGACCAATGGTCAGCCTCAGCAAACACATGTTCTCATACTCAACCAATCACTTGCACACATCACTAATGGAGCGGCCCTTTTAAAAGCGAGACTCAGATCTCTCCCATAATGCTTCGGCTGCGCTGCTCTTGTTTCGCTGCTTCTTGTTCTAAGAAAATATTTTGCTGCTCACCCTCCACCACCCCAGCCTCCACCTGTTGTTTGGATCTGATTCTATGTACTTGGGGGGTTTTGGTGTATATCTCCTGTTTAGTAGGGGAGATGTGTCGTGCTCCCTGTTTGATAGGTAGTGCACGCATAAACCAGATCCATTCAGTGTCAAACTAAAATATTATATATTCATTCATATATTAAATACGTGAGTTATCTTGACAGAAATAATAGTTTCTAAATTATTTCCCTCAACTGGTTTGAATTACTGGGTCAGATACATTCAGGAAGAGCTCCACTATCTTTAAATGGATACGCTTACCATGGCACAACATGTATTCTGATTGTAGCATTGTGTGTTTTGTTAGTGAAGTAGAAGGGATTGGAAATATAGCTCAATTAGATCCTCAGAAAGGGCAAAGCATAATTTACCACAAATTTTCTATTTTGTTTCAGTGGGAATTTCCCTTATTTGCATGCTCAGGGTATGAAGGCAGATCAATTTTTTCATTTAATTTAATTTGCCCTGGATGTCAAATCATAAATTCCATTAACAGTCATTTCAGTGACATGCTAGTAATATGGCCAATGACATGCTTACAAATGTTATAATAAAGTAAGTATTATTTTTTCTCACATATTTTGAGTGACACCGTTTGCCTATCATACATTTTTATTAACTTCTCAGCTAATTCAATTTTACAAAGTGAGTACCATGTGTTTATAAGAGTCCAGGACCTTGGTTCTATTTGGCTATGGGGTTTTTCCTGCTAACCTTTAACAGATGTCATATCCTTTAACTTACCAGATGGCATATCTGCCATTCCAGTAATGCACCAAGAAATTCTGGAACAATATGACTAGAGCCTTACTTTCCCTTAAAAATACATCAATTTCCCCTGAAATATATCCAAATATATCCAATAACAATATAAATAACTACTTATTTCCTCTGAAATATATCCAAATACATCCAATAGCAATGTAACTAACTTCTTATTTCCCCTGAAATATATCCAAATATGTCCAATAGCAATATAACTAACTTCTTATTTCCCCTGAAATATATCCAAATATGTCCAATAACAATATAACTAACTTCTTATTTCCCTTGAAATATATCCAAATATGTCCAATAACAATATAAGTAACTTCTTATTTCCCCTGAAATATATCCAAATATGTCCATTAACAATATAACTAACTTCTTATATCCCCTGAAATATATCCAAATATGTCCAATAACAATATAAGTAACTTCTTATTTCGCCTGAAATATATCCAAATATGTCCATTAACAATATAACTAACTTCTTATATCCCCTGAAATATATCCAAATATGTCCAATAACAATATAAGTAACTTCTTATTTCCCTTGAAATATATCCAAATATGTCCATTAACAATATAACTAACTTCTTATATCCCCTGAAATATATCCAAATATGTCCAATAACAATATAAGTAACTTCTTATTTCCCCTGAAATATATCCAAATATGTCCATTAACAATATAACTAACTTCTTATATCCCCTGAAATATATCCAAATATGTCCAATAACAATATAAGTAACTTCTTATTTCCCCTGAAATGTATCCAAATATGTCCATTAACAATATAACTAACTTCTTATATCCCCTGAAATATATCCAAATATGTCCAATAACAATATAAGTAACTTCTTATTTCCCCTGAAATATATCCAAATATGTCCATTAACAATATAACTAACTTCTTATATCCCCTGAAATATATCCAAATATGTCCAATAACAATATAAGTAACTTCTTATTTCCCCTGAAATATATCCAAATATGTCCATTAACAATATAACTAACTTCTTATATCCCCTGAAATATATCCAAATATGTCCAATAACAATATAAGTAACTTCTTATTTCCCCTGAAATATATCCAAATATGTCCATTAACAATATAACTAACTTCTTATATCCCCTGAAATATATCCAAATATGTCCAATAACAATATAAGTAACTTCGTATTTCCCCTGAAATATATCCAAATATGTCCATTAACAATATAACTAACTTCTTATATCCCCTGAAATATATCCAAATATGTCCAATAACAATATAAGTAACTTCTTAGTTCCCCTGAAATATATCCAAATATGTCCATTAACAATATAACTAACTTCTTATATCCCCTGAAATATATCCAAATATGTCCAATAACAATATAAGTAACTTCTTATTTCCCTTGAAATATATCCAAATATGTCCATTAACAATATAACTAACTTCTTATATCCCCTGAAATATATCCAAATATGTCCAATAACAATATAAGTAACTTCTTATTTCCCCTGAAATATATCCAAATATGTCCATTAACAATATAACTAACTTCTTATATCCCCTGAAATATATCCAAATATGTCCAATAACAATATAAGTAACTTCTTATTTCCCTTGAAATACTGTATATCCAAATATGTCCAATAACAATATAACTAACTTTTTATATCCCCTGAAACATATCCTTTTTCTCACTGCTGTCCTTCCACTTCTGTCTAGTGTGTTGGGGTGAAAGATAAGTTAATTAAACGGAGTGTATGGAAAGGTCTGCTGTCTTAATTTAGCTTCACACTCATCATGCGCAAAGTCGCCATTTCTCTTCGGGCCATCGATCTTCCTGTCGGCGGAATTTCAGTAATGACTCATCAGGTATGGATTCCGAGGGGGTCGTAGCAATATCCTCGGGCTTCCTTAAAGACGAGCTTTCCGAACTGTGTCACTGTGAGATGAGGGAATATTCTGGAAAGATTCACATCCTCCCATCCCATTTCCCATTCTATTTCTGCGCAAACAGGGTATTTTGACTACTTTAGTAACAAATTTTTTGAATGTGTTGTACGCTTACACCTTTTATTAATTAATTTGCTTGTTTAGTCATTTATTAATTTGTTTATTTTACTGAGTACAAGAAAGCTAACTGAAAAAAAAAACATTTCAACAAACTAAAAAAAAGAGCATGTGGGCTTTACACATGGTATGGATTGTGTTCCATCCTGTATAATTATTTATGATTGCCAATAAATACATTTTATGTTATTATTTTTTGCATTTTTTGCAAAAAAAAAAATGGACCATCAGGCTTATTTTTTTAAGAAATCATGTAAACTTTGTCACTTTGTCACACATAATCTTTAAGACTTTTACCATTAAATAAGCAGTTATTTACTTCAATGAGATGCCCTGAAAGAGGAAGTCTCCATATGTCACAATAAAGGATGGGCTTCCAAGTGGGGTCAGTGTTCATAGAGGAAAAGTATTTATATCAAGGCATACATGCGTGACCCTATCCTTAAACCCTTTATTGGCCTCAACCGTTTCGTAGAGCACATTTTGAGTCTTGATATCTTCTTGAAAAATATGTTGGACTTAACTCCACCTGATTGAGCCATCTCTACCACGTAAACCAAATGGTAGAGATCCATCCGGTGGAGTTAAGTCCAACATATTTTTCAAGAAGATATCAAGACTCAAAATGTGCTCTACGAAACGGTTGAGCTGGCCATTAAAGGGTTAAACCGGTTGGTAATTTGATACTTCACCTCACTTCTCCTTCATTTTATATTTCTATTGAATTTTGTGCATCTTCACTACATGGCTACAAATGTTGAGTGTGCGTTGATCAGACGGCATCGGACTAAAGATGCTTACAGAGTGATGAAAACAGGAAACAGACTCATACGTGGACGGACAGTCCGGCCTTTTGCCTTTCATAGTCAAGTGTACCTGAAGCATACTCAAGGCATACCACAAGGCATACTGAGTGTACGCCCCCCCCCCCTCCCCCCCCCCTTTGTAGACAACATTTCCCATCGTTTTTTCCGAAAGTACGCTTTTAAGTAAAAGGACAGGTCCACGCAGACACAAAAAACCAAACTGCCTAGGCGGACGTCTGCTCAGGGTCCACTTTGGGTCCATTATGTCCATTTAGGTCCGTGGGGATTCTTTTTTTTGGCGATGATGAAATGGGCCCCGAGAGCAGTCCAGTGACACCCCCTCTTTCTCCTTTCAGGTCTGATGGAAGCCCCACTCAGCTGATCTGAGGTCAGTTCAGGTAATGAAAAGACAGAGTGGGTGAATTATGCTCCTGGTCACCGCTTGAGCTTTCAATGCCTCCTTTCTCCTTTCAATGTCTCCTTTCTCCTTTCAATGCCTTCCTCCCTCTCTCTCTCTCACCACTCTTTGCGTAGCCTTATGGGAAATTTCAAAAGATTAAATGCTAATCTGCAGTTATCAATGATTGACTTTTGCATATCTGCCTTGTCTGCGTGACAGGGAAATCTCTCTTACATTTTGGCAACTCCTTTATAACAGGAAAAAAAAAAAAAAAAAAAGACTAATGGCACCAAAGGCCAATTTCATTTCATTTGAAAGATGAAGGATGAATCCTCCATCTCTAGACATTATGATCCGATCATTCCGCCTCACAACATGCCCGAATACCTTTACATCGTGGCATTATGCCAGCCTTAATGCAACAGATTCCATAATTTCCATATTACACATTGTCTATTTATGCAGTTGGGGGTTCATTAAGCAAGAAACTGATTGATGCATCCAACGTTTCAGCCCAAGGTTCCAAACCACCAAACTTTTATCACATTCCACTTCAGATGTTCTAATTCTTGTGACCACACATTTGTTGAGGCGTTGGGTTCATGGGTCACTTCACATTGAAATGATCAAATATACATAAATAACCTGCCTCTAGGCTGCCATCATTCATCATCCCTAGAGAGCGTTGTAGAAAGCTAGCGCTGGCTTTGTGCATGAACAGGGCTCCACTGAGTTATTAGCACTCCCACTGCCGTAAATGTTCCATCTTATCAAGGGGGCTTTACTGGTTCGCAGTTGCTAAGGAGACAGCGGCCGTTATAAATTCAAGAACTCTACCTAGGATTGAGTTGAGAGCATGTGACCCTTTCGGCTTTGAGCTCAGCCATCTAATTCACGGGCCTGTAAAAGCCAGGGGCGCGCAGCGGGCGTACTAGCCACTCTGTTGTTTGGGTTACTTTCCTGTTTTGTTTCCGTTTATTTAAAGTCAGTGACCTTTGGATGTATGACAGCGTTTGTTATTACCAATAAAAAAATCTCCAGAAACAAATTGTAATAACTAAATTATGTTTAAATACGAAGGCTACTGCTACAGTATTTGTAATGTACTGGATAGCAGATGCAATTTTGTAGGTCAATTTATTCACTGCTTATTGTTTTTGACAAGTAATTGTAGGACAAGTAATAGGTGTCTGAGATATCTGCTTCGTTGTTTGAATGCGTTGGACAAATTTAGGATGCAGTGCTAGGTGTGCATTATTCAGACTGAAGGTACAGTAATGCTTTCTCAGCGGGAAGGCGGCTGGCGCATACACAATACATAATTCAATTATGGAGGGATCCCACCGCCTCAAAACATCACATGTAGTTTCTTTGACCCTATTCAGTTATGCAGCCAATAGACTGCACAGAAAACAGCCCTGGGGAGTTGGTCAAGGGCAGTGTGTTCCCGAGATGGCGGTTGCTTCGAGACTTTTATGTGAATAGAAGATCCATCTAACGTGCACGTCTGACCTCGTGACTGGCCTCAGGATTTTTATATATGTTACGTGCTATCATGCATGTAAACATTATTACGCCAAAATTGGATTTATGGAAAATAGCTACGTACATACCGGCATGTTATAACCACACCTGGAAAGAATTTCACACGGACAGATTGCGCTTAATTGTAACCCGTATTCTGCACTTTTTGGCGATTTTGGCGTTCCCGCTAACTAGTGTATATTTCATTACAGCCACATTCCCTGTCACACGACCGCGCATTACCCCCAACGCAGCATGCAGCATGCAGCATGCAGCCGAATCTTTTCACTTTTCATCCAGCAATTGAGCCATGCAGCCCTATGAGGGGGATCCCTCCCCACCTACTCTAACTGTATGTGCAGTGGTAGCGATAGCCTACCGAACTATGTCGGCTTTTCTGTAATGAAAAGTCTTTAAAACAAACGTTTGTGAAAACACGTAGCCTGTCACAGTTATTTATAGATTTTTTTACATTAATGCAACAACGCGATCTTAACCAGATGATATTCTGCGTTAAAGCTTTTTTCTTTGCTTGACAAATGGCCTGTTCCCATAACGTTAGCTATTGCATAACTGGACAAGTGACTGAATTGTTTAAGTAACAGGCTACAAGTGAACAGTTAATAAAACATGTCTTTGCCTTTGCAATAAAAAGACGTTCTTTAATGTCGGAAAAACATTCTTGTATGAGAAAACCAGAACATGTGCACACTGTTTTAGTCCAAAATTAAATTACACTTTAGTACCTGGCAGGGATCGAACCCAAATCTCTCACATGGTAAGGCTTGACACTTACCACTACACCAAAGCTTCTTGGTACAGTCATGTGATGATGAAATGGAACATTTGTTTCCATACTGCATAACATTACCTGAAAGTGGATCTGACTTTCACCACTTCGCTGTAGTACAAGTGAAACATTGAACAGTTAATATTGTAAACGTCTTTTGCTTTTGCAACAAAAATACGTTTGTTAATGTGAAAATAACAGTCTAATAAATTAAAAGTATGCACATCGTTTTTGCATACTTTTGCAAAATGTGCAACTGTTTTGCAACAGTTGCACATTGTTTTTGTTGAAAATAAACTTGTGCCCTGCTGGGCTCAAATCCCCAATCCTCTGTGTGCAAGGCAGCAACTCCAACCAGTAGGTCACAGTAGCTTTGTAAAATACACAAAGCCATATAGCGGTTTTGTCTGTGATTCTGTGATGTGTCCACATTAGTTTGAAGCATTTTTATTGGTCGATAAGCTTGGGATAGGAGGCATATGATGTTGTTATCCAATGGGGAGAATTATTCTTTGAGGGTACGGAGGCAGGAAAAATGGGAAGATGGAGAATGAGAAGAAGAAGGAAAAGAAGGAAAAGAAGAAGAAGAAGAAGAAGAAGAAGAAGAAGAAGAAGAAGAAGAAGAAGAAGAAGAAGAAGAAGAAGAAGAAAAACCGGCAAAATAACCCAAGTTTGGGGCATTATTGTGTGGATGTGTGAAGTTGTATCTGAATGCTGTGTGGTTACATGAGGTCAGAACATACAGAAGTTAATGTTTTTAAGGGCTGAGAGTCTGTGGTCATTGTGGTTACCTCTGTAGGAAACCCTGAAAAGTTCCAAACTTTCTGTGCTGTATAGGTATGCGGCAGATGCCATACCTGCCATCCCAATGTTGAAAACCTGATGGAAAAGTGTTTACACAGACCGTGCAGTGAATTAATATTAGAAGCTTTTTGAAATCTTTTTTTTTGTGGGTGAAGAAGTGAGTTCAGGATATTTGGCAGAAAGGCAGTTATCCTTAGCTCTGAGCTGAACTTGATTGACATTCAGAATATCTCAGTGGAGAAAGGCAGCTTGTTTATAATTGATTCTCACACCATCTTGACATGTTACAGTTAATGCGCTGTGGAATAATTCTTCATTCAAACTCAATTTGCATTTGCCATGTTCACCTTTAAACCTCCTCTTCCTCATTCTCCTCCTCATCTTCTTCAGCACAAAAACTTTAAGTTGTATCTGAATACATGCATATGTCATAAATATGCTTATTATTAATCACTGTGAACTGTAACAGGATCTTTTTTCCCCAAAGTAAGTTGTCATAAACAAATGCGGCGGGGGTCTAAACAATGCAGTGGGGGTCTAAACAATGCGCCGAGGGTTTAAACAATGCGCCGGGGGTCTAAACAATGCGCCGGGGGTCTAAGCAATGCGCCGGGGGACTAAACAATGCGCCGGGGGACTAAACAATGTGGCGGGGGACTAAACAATGCACTGGGGGACTAAACAATGTACTGGGGGTCTAAACAATGTACTGGGGGTCTAAACAAGGGTGTTTAAACAATGTGCCAGGGGTGCCAGAGACACAGATAATTCCCCTTTAATTTGGAACCATAGTCTCAGCAGAATGGAACGTGATCTGCCTGTAATGAAGCCCTCAATCATCATGAAAAAGGGCTTGAAAAAGACAACATGGAATGAAACGTTTACTTGTGTGTGTGTGTGTGTGCGTGTGTGTGTGTGTGTGTGTGCATGTGCGTGTGTGTGTGTGTGTGTGTGTGTGCGTGCATGTGCGTGTGTGCGTATTGAAACTGCATGAAAAATACCCTCCTAAATCCAGTTAGTAATGAGATGCCACTGTGACCTTGGGTAGCCTTATTTTCGAAATTCATCCCTGGCCTTCAGTGGCCTTGCAGAAGATGTCCTATTCATGGAGGATTAAATGATGTCCTTCATCCTCCTCCCTCTTTTACACAGAAATATTTCAAAACATGTTTTCATGTACAAAATTATAAATCTTTAATGTGCTGTTTTTAAAGGGATAGTTCGGAATTTTGGACATAATGTCTCACGCACGTAAACACTCCACAGTGCACCCAAAGCAAATAAAATACGACGACAGTCTATCGGGGTTATTTTCAGCGATTATACCATCATTTTTCAAGTAGAACTATCGTTGAATCCTTTACTTTGTGCTCACCTAAATTCTCCGTGGAAGTACGGCGTTAGTTTAGTAGGTAGGATTCAACGATAGTTTGACTTGAAAAATTATGGTATAATCACTGAAAATAACCCCGATAGACTGTCGTCGTATTTTATTTGCTTTGGGTGCACTGTGGAGTGTTTAAGTGTGTTTGGTAGTGGATGCTACTTGATACCTCAGAGTTGCGCTAGCATTAGCAATGTGTGTATGTCCAAAAGAAGGGACAGCATGGACTTATCTGAAAATGGTTTCCATCAATCAACTACATCATGGGTAAGTCGTAATTGAGACATTATGTCCAAATTTCCGAACTATCCCTTTAATATGCATGTCTCAGATTCTCAAAGTATTCTGACATAATTTTGATAGATCTCAAATTGTCCTAAGCATGAACCTGTTTCAAACTTTTCCGGAAAACAACAGCCCTAAACTTGCCATGTTTATGCATATTTTATTGGGTATTCATGACTGCAACACAACAAAATGCAAAAGGGAGGGGAGGGACAAGAATAAACAGGAAAATATTTTTTTTAAAAGAAAGGAAAACATTTAAAAAGTAAGTAAGAAACACATATCGAGAAACATATTTCTTTTATAGATTTTTATAGATTTTTCTCCCTTTGTATATTTATAAAAGCTCTGAGCTTGCTATCTGTGGTAAAGACAATTATGTTTTAGAGCCTAACAATACATGTCAAACTACAAAAACATGCATAAAACATGAATAATGCAGGTTCAGATACGTGTGAGATTTCAGTCCTAAAAGATAATAATTGTTATTATAATAATTCAAAGTATGTCATTAGAAGAAATTATGTTGTTAGAAGCCATGGGCACACACATGCCAAAGCCATTGATTTACATTGATGTACCATAATTACATAAATTAATATCAAATTACTTTTTGTAACATCTGTATAACTCTGAACTGTATTATTTCATGCTGAAAAGCAAAATGCCCTTTTTTTAACGTGGTTATTGTGCACGTCTGCATCTGGAATGTAAAGGTGGAAATGATTTATTTCATCCCTGAGAATGCATATTCAAAGAACAAAAGAAAACAGACGCAGGTAAGAAGGTGCATGTAAGCAGGAAAATTCCGCCAGGTGTTTTTCTTATTTTAAATAAATGACATGTGATGTATTAGAAATGATTCTGAAGCTAATGTTGGTAGCGGTTCTTGGTCAAAAAGAAAATCTGTTCACTGAGTCACATCTTGTCCCTGAACTCTTTAGCTTGCACTAAATTATTCTAGTGATTATTATTTAGTTAGCAGTGATTTATCTTAAAAGGCCTCATGTAATTAGACATTTCCACTACTTCTAATCCCTCTAAATAGGTTTTATATTTTATTTTTCTCTGTCTCTCTCCCTCTCCCTCTATCTCTATTATCTCTCTCTCTCTCTCTCTCTCTCTCTCTCTCTCTCCCAAAGCCTGACCTTGTGTGGTATAAATAACAGTGAAATTAATAAATAAATAAATATGACTTTTGCAAAGCAAAGCCACAATGGAGCTCTTATATAGATAACAGAAAATATCATAAATGTAACGTTATCATAAATGTAACGTAATGTAACGTTAGTTTCTCAGGCCTTCCAAAATCCACCGCTAGAAACCATCAACTTGTCGACAATGCCTCAGCGAGAGTTCTGACAAACACTAGAACATTCAATCACATAACAGCCATTCTGGCCCCTCTTCACTGGTTGCCAATTCAGGCCAGAGATTTGAACCTCGTCCTTACCTTAAGCCTTAAATGAGCTATATGTAACAAATGTACTGTACTAAATCATAAAATTACCATGATATGGCATCAGAGATTAAGGAAACATGCTAAGTCGAAATGCTGGCTTCTCCGACAACAATGCTACAGCCAGTATGTTCTCCTTTGAAATTTCCATTCCGGGTCGGAACGTCTGTATTTGTTTTGGCCTGTGTGATTCACAATTCTCCAAGTTGACTCCGCCCACTGCCCATTACGAACAACCAGATGTACTCCGGTACTCCGACAGCCGATTTACGAATGGCTAAGCATCGTTCAACATCGTTTTCATTTAGCTAGCTAGGTAAATATTGAAATATATATATATGTATATAGTTACTAGCTAAACATACCACAAACGTTAGCTTATATCTGTGAACGTAAACATAGCCAGCCATGCATCTAGCTTGACAAGAGTTATAAAAAATCCACATGAGCTGGTTTATAATTTGCAAACAATAAATAAATTGCAAACGTATACATTAGCTGATCAACTTACAGTGTAGGACTCCTCGTCGCTTGTCATTGTCAAAATAGAATAAGTCTTAAAATATAATGTTGCGCTAAGCTCGTCTTGCGCTCGTGTTTGTTCAGTGTCCTCAACCTGGCAACCCGCGTGAGCTTCAAGTCTGGGGAGGAGGGGGCGGGCGGAGACAACTCTCCAATATTGTGAATTTGGACTGCAGTACCCATTTTAAACGCTCGGTGTCAATGTTACATATAGCTCTTTTAAATGGATTAGAGCCATCGTATCTATTGGACAGTATTAGTCCATATACTGTATGTCTGCGCTCTCTGAGCAAGAGCTATTCAGTTCCCCTCAGAGTTAATAGGAAGTTGTCTGGGAGCAGAGCATTTGCTTACCGTGTTCCTTGTCTCTGGGATGCCCCTCTTAGAGAAGCAGGTACAGTTGACATTTTTAAATCGAGATCTTTATAGAGCAATAAAGCATAGAGAGCCTGTCTCCTGCTGCTTGCATCTCAATACTATTAGTTAAAATCACTGCCGTCACAGACTATGTTATCAACACAATATTTTAATGTAGAATGTACACATACATCCAATGGAATTTCCCGTGTCAAAAATTTGAGAGTTTTACTCATATTCCAATTTTTCTCACTCGTAGTACAAAATCAATCATATTTACTTATTTTTATGCAGACATAAAAATGATTCATGCTAAAACAAACAATAACGCTGGTCTCTTGTTCTGTCTCAGTGTCTTGTTCAGCTTCCTGAAACAATTTATGAAATATCGACATCATCATTGCAGTCCAAACAGCTTAAATGTGTCCATGACAACGGTGTGCTCATTCCACGAGACCCTGCTCTGTAGCCGAACTGTCTGAACTTGCTATAGAAAAGGCGAAAAGAAGGCGAGATAGCCGTTATCCGTGTGGCGCAGTCTGTGGGCTGGCCCGCTCTCGAGCCACCTATGAATCCCTGAAGCACGGCGGGCGGTTCGATCCCCTGCCAAGCCACTTCCTCTGATCGTCTGCGCTCCGTTAAACACAGACAAATCTCTGTCTCTTTGCTGGCATACACCTATACGTGTCACTAGACCCTGATACTACAAAGAAAGTGGTGGTTTTGGGCCAGTTGAGGGACGCAACACCCCCCGCCCCTCCCCCCCAACCCCCTGCCAAAAAAAATAAACAGTGGACCTTCTGCCCTATCATCAGGGGCCTACAGGGGCAAGACCAACACCCCGATCTTTCCAGTAAAGGTGAGACAAGGCTGTGCACGGGAGGGGGGCTGCAGACCTGTGAACAGACCTATTTGGGAGCTAATGAAGTAACAGGGGAATAACACCGAGCAAGCTAGATATAACCTTAGACGTGCGGTGTGACGAGATCACAAAGAGTGCAAAAGGTGTCTAGGGCGAGCCACCTTTTCTTCAGCAGGGACCTGATATGGACGGGCCATGTTGTTCACCTGCATGAACGTCCTCAGTCTTCTTTAAGATAGTTAGTGTTTGTCTTCTCTGTCTCCCTCACCAATGGGATTGCCCCCTGGATGTCTGAGAATGCTCCCTGTGTGACATCATAAAGCCCGGAGCCAGAGGGTAATCACCTTGGACCAATCGCCATCGAGAGAGAACGCTTCTCAGAATTCAGGATTATATCTCACTGCCTATTGAAAACATACTGCCAATGAAAAAGTCCATATACCAGACTAGATTGACGGAATTGCAGCTTGTGTGCTTAATTTCATTCAGTGCAAGTTTTTTTATCAAAGTGGACAGCAGTAATTTGTGCAATAATTTGTTAGTGCAAACCCACAGAAAATCCAAAGAGCAGATTATTGATCAATTAATAACCAGCCCACAAGAATGGTTTCTAGTATATGTCAAGAGCAATTAGCCACAGCTGTAACAGAGGAATTGATATGAGTGAGAAATCAGATTGGCAGGCACTTGGCATCAAGGATGGCTATCATGCCGTCCAATTACAAGGTGCATCCAGTCGCAAATCTACAGGTTGCTCCTAACTGAGCCCCCAATTCAACAGATGGAGCCAGTGTGGGAAAGAGACGAGAGACTCACTTGGGTTGTGTTTAATGGGGTACATTACATTACAGGTATTACATTACATTACAGGTATTTAGCAGATGCTCTCATCCAGAACAACATATCGCAACCTTTTTGCATAGTACACATTTATATAGCTGGATATATACTGAAGCAATTAAGCACATTGCTCAAGGGTACAATGACATTGTCTTACCCTGGATTGTAACCTGCAGCCTTCGAGGTACCAGTCCAGTTCCCTAACAAGAAGAAAGGAAGGGTGTTAGGCATAATCCTAGGCTGCATTCGGATCCAATTTAACACATTCACTTCCCTTGCTCTCTTCCCTCGAGGGAGCTATCTTGTAACAAAATTTGCGACGTGCAACAAGCAAACTTAACAGGTGCTCTGCAAGGGAGGACTGACGAGGAACAAATCAAAATGGAACTGAACCGCCCTCGCAACCGATATAGGAAGTGCAACCCCATAGAGTTGAAACGTGACCGCCCACTTTTTCCCCTGTGGAGCATTGCATTGTGGGATTCCCGTCTTGCTGGAAGCTTGCATTTTATACCCTTGGTAGAAGGGAGGATAAATGAGGGAGCGAGGGAATATAATTACTACCTCCCCTTTCTTCAATTGGAACTGAATCCCATATTTCACCCTGGCATATTGGGGATTCCCCCCTTGAAGCAAGGGAAGGGAATGACAGGAAGAAAGCATACATTTTGGATCTGAATGCAGCCTTACACTTCTGAAACTCTTGGCGCTGCAGTTTCTTTTATAAAAGGGGCTAATGGACAGTGTGAACTATCGCTTTAAAGCTTACACCTGCTCCACACTCCAGTGACAAGTATATCTCTGGACTAAAATAACAATTATATTAAACTATTTTATAACACTATATTATAGTTATTGGGGACCAGCCCTTCCAATTATATGAGAAAACATAAAAATATTTGTTATACATTGGGACGAAGACATGGTTATTAATTTTTATTTTTATTCTTCTTTTTTTATATTTCATGACATGTTAAACATAGCTTACTTTAAGTACTATAGTTTAGATTAGCATATAAAACTATGAGATACTTGATCAACTCAGAAGTTTTCCCAAAGTTCAAGTTAATATTACGAGTGGGTATAAGGCTGACCCAGTTTGCAAAAACTTTCTCTCAAATCTTGTCTAATTTGAATTTGTGAAGAGAGTTGAGGAAATGCTAAAATAGCATGAGTCTTTCTTGCTAAGAGTCTTTCTATCTTAGCTCAGAGTATCTCTCTCTCTCTCGGCATCTAAGAGAACTCTTCTTTCTAAGACTTCCGTACCATTTATTCCTTTCTTAAGATTATCAAAAGAGAAAAACCATGAAACTGGAAAGTGCTGGGGGTTTTCTACAGAAGCTTTTTGCATTTACAACTAAAATGGAATGAAAGGTTACTTTGTAAGTGGTCAGAAATTATTCATTTTTAACCCATTTCAATAGAAACAGTGGCATGTGTTTACATCATTTCTGCTCACTATACTAAAGTGGTTCACTATTATGATGTAGCTAGCCTTCAGTTCTCACAAAGAATAGGTCAATAAACTACAATTGTGTTAAGTATCTAGCCGGTTAAGTTTAGGTAAATACTCGCCTCCTTTCCAAAGCTAAGAAACCAAAAGCATGGTATTTTCTTCTATATGTTGTTTGGTTACATGACAGATTGGTTGCAGTTGAAGTCAATTCAACAGCACAATCTGATCGTTGTCCCTGGTGCCCAAACATTTAACAGTTATAAAGTAGGCCTGCCCAAAGTCACTCTCGCTCAATCTCACACTCAGTAATATGCTCCTGTGAGACCAATGAAAGACAACATCTTGCTGGGAGGTGCAGTATTCATTTTTGTAACAGAAATGGCTTTGGGTTAGGTGGGGGGGGGCTACAATTTCAGTTTGGACATGGGACCAATGATCACTAAGGCAGGGATTTTGACCTTTCTCCTCAACTTTGACTCAGGGTTGAATGCAAGGGTTCTTCACAGACACAGTTTAGTGAGTGAGTGAGTGAGTGAGTGAGTGAGCGAGCTAGGTGAGAAATTTTTTTGCATGCATTTGTAAATGTTGATTGAATCTACTTCTGTCAATGGTTCCAGGGGATGTGACTGATTCCATTTCAGATTGAGGATCTAATCTGACAGTAAAATGAATTACACAATACACTCTGAGGGTAATGGAAAAGTTATTTCTCATTCTTAGCTGAAGAGTGTCGGAGGGCTAAGGAATATTGACCGAATGTCCATCTTGTTCAAAAAAACTACAAATGTCCATTGCTCAAATAAATAAGCAGAGAATTCAATAATATTTTTCCCTAACAGAGATACACCCCTTACATTAATGAATGGGTTAATACATGAATGAATAAAACGAGTTGACTGTCAGAAACCATAAAAAAATTGCCATTTTGTCCGAAACCATCAAAACATTGCCATTTTGACGCCCGCCATTTTGATCGTAAAAAGCAATCATCTTGGACAAAGATTTGCATCTGTATTCAGTGCTAAAATGTCTGCCAGCCAGTACTATAATAGCTATGCTGAAAGGTCAAGAGGGATGTTTCTGTGATTGGTGCGCAGGCAGAAATTAATTATACTACTTTAAGTAAAAGTCAAAGGCTGTTATAGATGGTTCACACACACACACACACACACACGCACACGCACACGCACACGCACACGCACACGCACACACACACACACACACACACACACACACACACACAGAAAGAGAGAACAAGAGAGAGAAAGAGATATGTAGATGTGATATGTTGTACATTTACACTACAACCCACATACAAAGCATCCAACACAAATAAATGTACCCAATTTAGATACTTTGTTAAACTTTTTATTTAACAATAAAATGTACCAAACCACACTTGTCATGTAGTATGTATCACTCATTTTGTCAACTTATACTTTTTTTTTTTAAATGTGTGTCTTAATGCAGTATTGAAATGTGCATTTTTTTCAATGGCCTTCAATCAATAACCTGGTCAATCAATCAATCACTTAGTACTTCCTTGTAAAAAAAAATATTATAAATTTTCAGAGAAAAAAGGTGACAAAACCTTGAAGGGGCACTCAGTGACTATTCTCAAGGTCATACATCAGACGGACTGTGAAAGAGGCCTAACCACCGAAAAAGCAAAAACAAAAACACAAAGCAGGTAACAGTCACTAGGCAACTAACACCGTCATCAAGTGATATGCCAATTTGCATATGTAACCAAATTATTTTTAAACTGCTTCCTCCCTCTCTTCCCACATTGTGCATTTACAGATCCGCCAACAGGGAGAGTTTTAACCACACCTCTACAGATCCGCCAACAGGGAGAGTTTTAAGCGCACCTCTACAGATCCGCCAACAGGGAGAGTTTTAACCACACCTTTACAGATCCGCCAACAGGGAGAGTTTTAACCACACCTCTACAGATCCGCCAACAGGGAGAGTTTTAACCACACCTTTACAGATCCGCCAACAGGGGAGAGAGAGAGAGAGAGAGAGAGAGAGAGAGAGAGAGAGAGAGAGAGAGAGAGAGAGAGAGAGAGAGAGAGAGAGAGAAAGAGAGAGAGAGAGAGAGAGAGAGAGAGAGAGAGAGAGAGAGAGCACACATAATGTTCAGGAAGATGTTCAATTATTTATTACCAAATAACAAATTGCACAACAGGCAGGCAGCCAGGAGAGGTACTGACGTAATTGCAATTATCGTAATACGGAAGACAGGCTTGGCGACACTCCTTAGATTAAAGTGTTAGTGGGATCCTATTGTGAAGAACTAAGCATCATAATCATTTACCCTTAGGTCACGAGATGAGGAGACAGCCACAGCATTTTCACAGTGCCGCGCTCGGAAGATAGCGAGCATAAACAGATCATTAATATTGCACTGTTTAACCCCTTCTCAAGCAGCACCTATTTTGAACACACGCCTGAAAATAAAATGGTTACTGTTCTCGAACCCCTTTGACTACAGGCATAATCCTGGTCTCTTCTGTAAGATAACCCTCGGGAGTTTGTTCCCCAAGAGTCAGAATTACTCACACAGTAGAATTTTATTTTTTATTTTTTTGCCGGGACAAGGATACCGACTTTACCTTTATTCGAGTCGTCTGTACATTTCCGTGCTGCACATAGGAGGTACATAGTCATCATTTTGATTGCGCCTGTTTTGTGTCGTGTTACAAAATATGTAACCACTGTCGCTATAACATTGGGATCGTAAAATATTTTATAGAGATAGAATAGTGAGTTTCTAATGGTATATTGTGTGATCAAATTATTTTAAACTTTCACTGTAAAAAAAATTGAAATGAATAAAAATAATTAAAAAAATTTAAAAAAAAGAAGTCGGCTTATTTCCTACTTGTAGCTTGTGTCGGCTTTCAATTAGCCTACCTGAGTATTGAAAATTCCAAATCTTCACTTCCAGCTCAGAAAACGCGCAGGGAAAGTACACTCGGATGCAGACTTGGGCTGTGTCAGAATAAGAGCCCTATCTACTGCGCCCTGTCTCCTGTGTACAGTGCACTGGCAGAAGTGTGCTGTTTCATGTGCACTGTTTAGCAGTCCGCAAAAAATATCCGCCATACTATTTTCCAACCGTACTGTGGAAGTGTCGTAAGCAGGTCATGAGACGTCTCACCAGTGTTGCCATGTCCACGGTTGTACAGCTATATTGGGATACTTTCAAAGTGCAGTCACGGTTAAAAATGAAAGGTCTCAAAGCATGCACTTATTTTAAAAAGTAAAAATATGATGATTTCTATTTAATATATGTTGGTTTCGGTTAAAAATATATTTTGGGCTAGGTTTTCCATTTGGCTGGAAAGTCTTGCAAGATCTGGCAACCCTGCGCCCCACTCTTGCGCTGCCATGTCATGTGTTGTTTTTCTTGTATTTGAAGGAAAACATCGGCGAAGCGGTGGCTCATTTTTTTAAAAACGAAGCTTCACATCATATTTATGCGACCAACATGTTCGTGTACTTCTTGAAAAGTGTGCTCCCGAATGTACTCAGCGAAACCCTGGAAGTAAGTGTGTCATCCGGGTGTTTCAAGTATACTGCAAATTTTCGCCTACTCAACGACTTTCTCGTCCTATCTACTCACCAAGGCTACCCAACAGTGTGGAAGAGTGCTGATTCGGACGGGGCCTTAGTATTTTCGGTCGTCCCAAGTACGCCAGGAAAACTTCCTGTGGATTGTAGCCTAAATGTACTTGCAAGCTCGCAGGTTTGGGACGTGACCGTTTACTAAATATACCATTTCAGACACAGCCATACTTCGTTTTATCGGTCATCCCAAGTACGCCAAGAGAACACACCTGAGTTTGGGATGCGCTTTGCCCATGTGACCGCTTACTTCCGCACTATATATACGCACTGGATAGAACACAAGTGTGCAATTTGAAACACAGCCATGGACTAGCTTTCATCCTGTAGCCCTCTACAGAACATGAGTTATGTATGGCGCAGATACCCAGCAGATAAAGATGGATAGATCCAGTAGCTGTGAGCGATGGAGGAACACTGGAAAAGAAATGCCATAGAGAGACCTAGTTCAGGCCCTCATTTGTCAAGCGCTGAGCGATAGATTGCCAACACAACTACAGCAGAAATACCACACTGAGGCCTTAACGGACCATCTGCTTAAGAAATCTGAGCCCACTTTTTATTTATGTATTTATTTATTTATTTATTTCCCCTGACAAGAATAAGTCTGGGAATGAAAGAAGAAAGGATCTGTTTCTTTGCTTCGTCAGTTTTGTTTCGTAAGATGTTTCTCTTCAGAACGTGTGGAACGGGACCTGAACTATAAAGGGCCTTATGAGAGCGTTCTTCCCTCGCGCGCCGAAACAAACGTTGCCATGGAAACTGCGTGCATCACCGCCTCCATGATCAAATCTATAGTATTGACCAATCCAGTTATCTTCATATTTAACCTAATTGCCAAATCTTTATTTATTCTTCAAATGAAAGGCATGAAACTATAAGGATTAATTGCTTTCACCGATGTTTCCTGTTCGGTGGCTTTAGAAAGGCATAGCAGACAGGTATGGAGCTGCAACCCTTTGCCTTTTTCATATTTACAGGTGTTATTTTGCATCTTTGTATCTCTTTTTTTTTTAGAAACAACTTCCATTTTACACTCTTTTCTTTCCGAAGGGTTTTATTGACCAGTAATATTTCTTTCACAACAGAAAACGATCATATTAAAATTTGTGAATCATCAATTATAAAGATACCAGGTACCGGTAATGATAGTCCATCCATCCATTATCTAACCCGCTTATTCCTGGTCAGGGTCGCGGGGGGTGCTGGAGCCTATCCCAGCATGCATTGGGCGAGAGGCAGGAATACACCCTGGACAGGCCGCCAATCCATCACAGGGCACACACACCATTCACTCACACACTCATACCTATGGACAATTTAGAGTCTCCAATTAGCCTAACCTGCATGTCTTTGAACTGTGGGAGGAAACCGGAGTACCTGGAGGAAACCCACGCAGACACGGGGAGAACATGCAAACTCCACACAGAAAGGCCCTCGGCCGGGATTCAAACTCGGTACCTTCTTGCTGTGAGGCGACAGTGCTAACCACTGCACCACCGTGCCGCCGGTAATGATAGTATTTTGCATTTATACAATAACTTTCAAAATCAAAACCACTCAAAGCACTGTGACATATTCAACTCACAGAGAGAGAGAGAGAGAGAGAAAGAGAGAGAGAGAGAGAGATGTAATGAGTAATGTTTGTGACATATTTAATACTTGGTATCTTTCAATGTCTGTACTACCCTGCAGAGCGCTGGAACATCAGTTGTTTAAATCAGTAAACAGTGTATATAAACAGCATAAACAATTATATTTCTCTCTTCATTTCAACTGTGGCAACTTCAGTTATGACTGAAAGAGCTAGACTTAACTATGGTGATCTCTTTCTTACGATCAGAATTATTTGATGAAGCCTGACTTCTTTGTTCTAATTATTTATATACTGTGAAGTAGACAAAGGTAATGGCTGTGTCATTAAAGGTAATTGAAGTAAGAAGGAAACAAGCTCAAGATGGGGGAAGCGGAATTAAGCTGACAGGCTTCTTAATGGAGCACTGCGATCAAACACAGGTTCCAGCCAATTAGCAGCTTGAGCTTCTAGCCCGCCTCCCGTTCGAGCGCACCAAGACCCCCGCCTCCCGTTCGAGCGCACCAAGACCCCCGCCTCCCGTTCGAGCACACCAAGACCCCGATATATCGCTCGGCTCCAGGCTTTCACGACGCGGCACATGGAGCAGCACCAAAGCTCTTTTCTTCCACCGTAGGCAAAGTAAAATCTAATTCCGGGACCCGTTCTCCGATATAATTACTCACTCTGCGCCTGACGCGTACATTCTGTGCTGGCGTCCCGCCGTTCTGTCTCTCGACAAAAACTACATCCGCACCTCCTCTGCCAACGTCTGTAGGCCCACGGGGTTGAATGCTTATTTTCACTCCTTGCATCCTTTCCTCGCTTCCTTGCCTCGCTCCTTAGCGCCGCCCAACAGATGAGGTGAGGAAAGGACGCAAGGATGAGATACGAGGACAGAGGAGTCAAGGCGACATGCATCAGGCAAATTGAACGTCCTTGCTCAGCATGCATCAACGTCAAACGTCAGCATCATATTTTGCTGACGTGCTTAACTATAATGCTTATTAGCCTCTTTCTCCATGAATAAACGTGGCTTTTGTTAGTCAAATAGAATGAGTGTCATTATGGATTAAAGCGCTTTATAATAAATGGAAGGGAACGGTAATATTGCAGTTGTGTATGGGGTGTGCCCGCGATGTGGCAGATGTGGAGAGTGGTGGATAATTTATACACGTCACACGTTCCAAGAAAGGGTTCCATAAAGGCTACACTTGTGTCTCCTCACTGAAGCATCCTCCGGGAGCCTCCTCGTTCCTCGCTCCTCCGAGGAGCATTTAGCGGCTTGGAATGTCCTTAAAGATGGTGAACGTCGAAAGATTTCTGGGTCAGGCTAGGAACGAGGAGACAAGGACAAGGATTTGTTTCTGCTCTCAGATATTTATTGTATTCATCATTGCACATTCCAAAAAAAAGTCCATATATTGTATTTGCAATGCATTGCTGTACATTCAATTTTCATAAGGGAAGTTTGGATCTTGGGGCTTGGTAAAGTTGCTGTAGTACACAGCTGTATAAATGAATGATATGTCAAATGTAAAAAAAGTTATGTTAGTCACTGTTAATAAGTGCATCTGTAGGCTAAAGCCTGTGATGGGAAGATAAGAGACAAAAACATGTGCAAACGTAAGGTGATTTTCTCATTTTGGCTCTTCTACCCAATAGCAAATTCATTGCTAAATGACCTGTCTTGAGCTATTTTTAAATTATAAATTTATTTATCTTAATTTTTTCAGGGGCGATGCTTGCATGGGAATAAGAAACAAATAAACTGTTTGTCACAGACAAATGGGGGTAAAAACACACATCCCTGTGTTTTTATTTCATTCAACAAAAACAACAGCTGGGGCCCCTGCTTGTAATATTTAGAACAAATTATCCAGCGGGCTTGACATTGCAATACTCCTTTGCTGGGCTATTAACTCCTTGGAAAGCTGAGCTCAAAATGTTATGCTTTGTGAAATAGGCATCACCAGGTACAATTTGGCTTTTGTCTCTCCACATTTTGAGCAGCTAGTCTGCAAGAACGTCCAATGTTTTCTGGTGAATTTCCCTCTTGCAAAAACACTGTGCACAGATAGACTTTCTATCTAAGGAGTGTAACAGTTGCATTTGCAACAGACATACAAATGCAAATGTAAAGAGAGATTACAAAACAAAGGCCCTCTCTCGAGGTTTGTCTTTGCACATTGTTGCTTTATTTATTAATGTATGCATTTTGTACAAAAAACGTATGTATATTTGACAGTGCAACATACTGTATATATATATATATATATATATATATATATATATATATATATAAAGCTTGCTGGATTTGGATTTGGACCAATTAGCCAAGGACTTCACTTCACTGACATGTGAGGGAAAGAGTTGAGGAAAAATCGACACTTTACAAGCCTGGTGCGCGCAGCGCTATGCAGCTGTGCACAAATCAAGTGGCATAAAGACCGGAGGATGCTTGCCAGTGTTCAGTTCAAGGCTAATTCAGCTCTTCCACCACAGGCGCTGGCAGAGGATTTTCTACTGGCATAAAGGAGCAGGAGAGAAATGGCGCCATTTTGTTTCAAACCGTGGAATGCACAGAGAATCACCCATTCAGGTATAAAAAATAGAAAATCACAGTCTGAAATAACCTGCGAACGCTGCCGTGCTTGATCAATGCGCCACACTGCCGAGAGCGCGCACGCATTAAATTGTTCACTGTGAAAAGCGCACCCGCTTAATTAGGAAAAAGTGTAGGGCAGGCCAATACAATTAATCATTTAACAGAGGCAGATTTGCACCATGAAACTAATCGTAAATGGAAAATAGAGTCTGGACAGAGGATTGCCGCGTGGACGTTTCCGTGCTCTAAATAGATTACCGCTGTACGGTCGCACCTGGGCCGCTCGGTCCTCGCGTGTCAAACAGTTTTCCCCAAATCCCGTTTGTGATGAGATTGACAAAGCCATTTGCGGAGCCGCGGTAGCCGTCGGTTCATAAAGAAGCCGCAGCCACGTCACGGATGATGAAAAGCCATTGTACTCTATAATTATGTATTCCTGAGACATCAGTGTGCACAAAGGGATGCCCAGCTCCCCTGGTCTAAATGTGGAATTAATTGCCACGGTAACAGTCTGCACATTTCCATATTGTTAAGAAATGGCAAACAGAAAATATTCAAACATTTTTAATCAGAGCCATGTTCTCCCCAAACATTCGGCTCAGCTTGCTGTATTTACGTATATTTATAGCGCTAATCCAACAGGCGGCCATGAATGGCAGAGAGCTTGATTCAGAAGTGCTTTGGAACTAAATGAACAGTTTTATCATGCTGAAAATAACGCTAATCAACATTATGCATCTTAAGGATCAACCAGACCGGGTCTTTGAATTAATAGAATATCTCCTAATTATATATTTGAACATCCTTGTTTATGCAGGAATGCCTAATTAAAGGGCTTTTGACACTGGAGCCAGATTCCAGTGAAAAACAATATTGTGGATGCAGCTGGATAGCCTAATTAACAAAGTCCAGATCATATCCGCATCCCAAATTCCACATTTGAGCACTTCCTAGAGGCTGTTCAATACAAACATGACCAATGTTTGAGAGCGTGTATTACAGATTTCATAGTGCATCAAGTATCCTTTAAAAGTGCTCCACTGTCTGCCAATCGATCAGAAGATAAGCTGCTCTTTTATAACTGCTTAAAAATTAACGTTTCTCACTTCAAACATATATGAAGACATCGCACAGGGATGATTCAGTTATGTGTCCTTAACATTGACTTTACAAGTAACTGCAAACATTCTTCACAAACACATATTCCATGCTGCCCTTAATGTCTATAGACCAATCTGCTGTAAACAGAAGTGATATAATTACACTGGTTTATTACTCTGAGTGCGTTAGCCAATGGCATTGCGATTGATTTTGAAACGGCTGAGATATCGAGGTTCACTGGAACTGTTTTACATCGGAGAGCTGACCAACACAAACATACAGTATATTATGTTGGTCAGTATGAATTAGACTCTTTGAGAGAAGCTTTTAATCTTTTTTTTTTTTTTGTCACAATTTGTTTCTGGTTTTTTCCCTTTTTCTCCCAATTTGGTAGTCAATTGAACCCCTATTCTAATTCAATTCCCCCCGTGTAGCAACCGCTAGAGAATCACCGCTACACAACCCCGTCAGCCGGTAGTAGGAAGGAGGGCGCCACATCCTCTTCAGGGCGCGACTCCTCGAGCTCCTGACCGTGATTCCAACTCGCCCAGGGGCCGTTCTGCGTGCAGCGATTCTCTCCGAGCCCCTCCCCCCACCCGGGAGCAGCCGCCAATTTCCGCTCCCACAGGGCACCGGCCATGCTCGGATCTGGCAGGACCGGAGAAGGTTATAATCTTAAGAAATCTGCCCAGTGGTGAGCATTTGAAGTCCAGTAGACATAGACAGGGTTGTGGCAGTTGTCAAAGCTATCTGTTGATACACCTTGATGGACAGCAGGCTGATGTTAGCGTTGGGGCTGATTTAATTAAATTTACTGACTTTTGAGGTTTTTGGCAAATGCAAATATTTCACTTAAAACATTTTCACTTAAAACACTTTTTTGTGATTAATATGTATATATATATATTAGTATGTAGATGCCCTAAAAGGGAGGTAAACAAAGCATCTGGATGTTGAAGATAAGAATGCTAACCTTAGGTAACTTCATTCCCAAATTTCTCTGGTCTTTTTATGTGGCGTTTGATGGTAGTCGCGCGGACGCAGTGCGCGTCATCTCCAGAGGGAGTCCCAGCAGGTGAAGATGGAAATTTTCGCGGTTCTCGGGGAGCCCGAAAAAAAAAAGAAGCCTCCTTCGATTCCTAATGGGTTTAACTGGGAGATTATGAAGCGGAAATCACTCAGCCAGCTGTCTTCGCCTTTCAAGCAAACGCACATCCTGAGTTTTTACTGCACAGTCAGGAGAGAAGGTGATCCCTCCATCTAATCAAATGGTGGCTGAGGAACACACATACATATGCTTATTATAAATTGGAGTATATGTAAATGGTATACTGTATTAATGATCCGTATATTCTATAGGTCATTAATTTTCATTAGAGTTACGTAAAATAAAATGGCGGCTTTTGTAACCACCTTCCTCTTTTTTTTCCATCTGCCTGATTCCCAATAGCCTTGCTGATCTCACGTCCTAGCGCTTGTGTAACGGTACTGTATTCAGGGGATGCATAGGCGATCCCAGGCCAAAGATGGAAGAAGTCGCTGGGAGGAAGGATGTCTGGGCTACTCCGCCGGCCCTGTTGCCACCGCGACCCTGACTTGGATTACGCAGTTATAAAATGGATGGATTGGGGAGGATACTGTATTCGTCACTTGTTTGGTTCAACAGTAATGCTTTTTTTTTTTCTCTCGTGTGTTTACAAACCCCGTCTGTGCTTGCAAAGTTAATGAGGTAAAATTAATTTCCCTCTGTCTTACAAATAGAAACTCTGCAGATAAGCGAAAACACGGGCGCACGAGCCGCCTCCTCTCCGTTTGAAGACATCCGAGGCCTCATTAAAAGCTTCGCCGAGGTCGTCTCAGGCCAGTTCAGCACCTCACTTCAGCAAAAAAAATATCGTACACTGCTCGTTTTCGGCTTCTCTTACCGGCTGTAAATACGTCCATGAAAACTGCTGCCTTTTCAAGAACAGGAACAGTACCCCTCTGCGTCTCTGGTAGTGGTGAATGAGCAGTCAAGCCCCGTCTAGCAGCCAAGCCCCAAGATGGGGATGATTGCATAACGGCTAATCAGAGCATCCATCTTTTTCCCCTTTATAAGACGTTGTGTTTTGTGCCACGGTACACAAGTAATTTCCTAAATTACTGACATAAACAATCTAACTCGTTGCAAAAGTACTTTCTGTCAGGGCAACTCACGTGTTCAAATAACATGTTTTAATGAATGAATGTGCCGCATAATTATTTTTGCTGAACATCCGCCATTTTGCAGACTGACGTGCGACAGTGCAGACCGCAGCGGCCTCAGAGTCACCCGAGTAAACGGCGTGGATCCTGTGTGAAAATTAGCATGCTGTCGCTGAATATGAATAAGCCACGGTGTTAGATGGCAGGTCAGGTGCAAAGCAACACAAAACTCAAACACAAGCTTATTGGTGGTTCCTCCGCTTGTGCTAATCAGATTTCACTGTCAACGTTGGCAGTTTCCCCAGAGTGATTGAAGAGCAATGACTTTAAGTATTAAACTTAAAACCAAACACCAAAATTGGCTCCCTGACACAGTTCAGTAATGGAAGCAGACAGAAATGTAAGTCAGCATATGCTAGGGATTTTTTTTTTTTTTCCACTGTACAACGTACGTATCTAGATGGAGTATTATGATTTGAATAGCTGAGCAGATTTTGAGTACTGAGTGAATGCCAATACAAGCAGGCCTAATCTTTAAGAGGTCATTCATTGTTTATTGGGCCTTTGAGCATCCAGTGATCTGTAAAATATTCGTTGTATAGCATGTAGACTTAAGGCTGTTTAAATAATTTCATACAAACTTGCTTTCTGAATTATTATTAAGAAATATTATGTCTTTGATGATTTTACCAATGAAAATAAATCATCAATGAATGACCTGTCTGAGCATCCCAGGTAGAAAGTTTTGGAAATGAATGGATCCCTTAATTTTAAAGTAGTATCATGCATAAATAGATTTTAAATATAGGTGTATTGTAACGTTCCGTTCCCGTCCTGTCCGTTTTCCATGTTTTCCTTGTTTCCTTCCGTGTCATGTTGGATCCCTTGTCCGTGTTTCCCTCCTGGCTGTGGACTGGGCGTCTCCCTCGGGTACTTTTGGTTTCATTTTCCACTTTAGCTTCCGCCTATCACTCGCCCCTCTCGTTACTCACATTCCTCACTGCTGTGCTTCGGCAATCACTCCTGATTTAACATCACACCTGTTTCTCGTTTTCTCCTTCACTTCCTGCACCATTTAAACCCCTGGCTGGCTGCTATTCAGCGCCAGTTCGTTGACTAACCTACCGTGTTTGTTTCGTATCCCGTTTCTGGTCCAGTGTTTGTGAACCTGCTGGTTCATACCTGTTCGCCTGGTTTCCTGACTGGTAGCTATCTCTGCTAATCTTTCGCTGCTGCATGCATTTACCTGTTTCCCTTCAAAACCTCCAGACGCCGCAGTTCCAGTCTTCCCGCAGCTGTGTTTGTCCTCCCCGTGTTACGTACCTCCCGTACTCGTGTTGCAGTACCAGGACCTCTGCATGCCAGCCGGCTTACGCCAGTATTGCCCGAGCTACGCCGCACCTTCCAACTCGGCGGTGCATGCACCAGCTACAGTCCTGTCACAACACCCTGCCTTTAACCTCTGCTTTCTGCCCGGTTACTCAAGCTACCCGGTCCAGTTTCCAGTCCTGTTCCAGCCCAGTTCCGATCCAGTTTCCAGTCCAGCTCCAGTCCAGTTTCCAGTCCAGTTCCAGTCCAGTTCCGGTGTTTTAGACACCTCCGTTCTAGTCCAGTTCCGGCTTGGAACAAGTTCCGTGCCGTCCCCTGTGTTCCTGAGTGGACCTTCCGGTCCAGCTTCCAGTCCAGTTCCAGTCCAGTTCCGGTGTTTCATACACCTCCGTTCAAGTCCAGTTCCGGCTTGGAACAAGTTCCGTGCCGTTCCCGTTTCCTGAGTGGATCTCCCGGTCCAGTTTCCAGTCCAGTTCCCAGTCCAGTTCCAGTCCAGTTCCGGTGTTTTATACACCTCCGTTCAAGTCCAGTTCCGGCTTGGAACAAGTTCCGTGCCGTTCCCGTTTCCTGAGTGGACCTTCCGGTCCAGTTTCCAGTCCAGTTCCGATCCAGTTTCCAGTCCAGTTCCAGTCCAGTTCCAGTCCAGTTCCGGTGTTTTAGACACCTCCGTTCAAGTCCAGTTCCGGCTTGGAACAGTTCCGTGTTTCCTCAAGTCCAGCTCCGGCTTGGAGCAGTCCTCAGTTGGACGCTATCCTGTGTTAACTATCTAACCTGTTTTGCTCCCGTGTACAGCTTTGGGACCACCCCAACGCTTAATAAAGTTCCACTTTCTGTAATCTGTCTCCTGGTCGTTGCACTTGGGTTCGTCCCGTATCAGGATCGTAACAGAACGAACTGGCCTACAATATGGACCCAGCCGATCTGGAACAGATTCGCCACGCCTTCTCCTGCCAAACTGCGATCAGCGACCAACAGGGTCGCCGTTTGGATGATGTGCTGGAAGTAGTTAGGGGCATCACGGAGCAAGTATCCCAACTTTCGCTCCACCAACCGCTACTACGGATTCCAGCCAACCCTACTCCTTCCTCTCCCGAACCCCATCCGGAGGCACCGGCTCCCACTTCCAGCCGTGAGCCCCGTGTACAACACCCCGAGTTATATCGCGGGGGGTTGGGGAGATGTCGTGAATTTCTACTTAAATGTGACATAGTGTTTCGGATGCAGCCCTCCTCCTTCGCCTCTGACTCCAGCAAGATCGCGTTCATTATGAGCAGCCTGGGAGGGAGCGCCCTGGAGTGGGCTACATCCATCTGGGACAGCCAGGCTCCGTTATGCAGCAACTTCGCAGCCTTTACGGCAGAGATGCGACGTGTGTTTGAACACCCGACCTGTGGACGTGACGCTACCCAGCGTCTGCTTCAAGTTCGCCAAGGCAACCGCAGTGTCGCAGAAATGGCCATTCAGTTTCGTACCCTCGCCGCGGAGTCAGGATGGAATGACGCCTCCCTCCAGGGGGCTTTCCGCCAAGCTCTCAGCGAGGAACTCAAGGACCAGCTTGCCACTCGGGAGGAATCCAACTCCCTTAATAGCCTCATCAGCCTCGCTATAGCCATCGATAATCGTCTCCGCATCCGGGCCCGGGAGCGGGGAGGAAGTTCCGGGCGTCATTCGCCCTCCGTCGTCTCTAATGTTCATTCACACTCCATCACTGGATCTCGGGCGCCTACGGCCGGGTCCGAGGAAGAGCCCATGCAACTGGGCAGAGTTGCGGTCAATCCCGAGGAGCGTCAGCGCACCAGATCCTGTTTCTATTGCGGCAAGCCTGGCCATCAGATCGCCTCCTGTCCCATTCGCCCAAAAGAAGGGGCTCGCCAGCAAGACTGGGCGTACTGACGAGCCCCATCGTTCCCAACCATGCTGCCCAGGACCGCCTCATGTTCAAGGCTACTCTCCTTTGGAGGGACAAGACCCTATCTTCTTCGGCCCTAATTGACTCCGGAGCTGACGCCAGCTTCATGGATATCACCTTCGCCAGGAGGGCCGGCATTCCCACGGAACGTCTCACTTCACCCATTTCAGCTCTAGCTCTGGACGGCAGGAGTTTGGGGTTAGTTACCCACTCCACCGTTCCTATCCAATTAGTTCTATCTGGCAATCATCGGGAGTCCATTCAGCTATTACTGATTAACTCCCAACAATCTGCTCTGGTTTTAGGTCAGACCTGGCTTCGCCTCCACAATCCCCATATTGACTGGAAAGCCGGTCGCATCCTGGCGTGGAGTGCCCACTGTCTAGCCAGCTGTCTCCGTTCTGCACTACCCCCTCCGGGGCCCAGTAAACCCTGTTCCATGCAACCTATACCGGATTTAACGAATGTTCCCAGCGAGTATCACGACCTCGCGCAAGTATTTTCTAAATCACGTGCTCTGTCCTTACCTCCTCACAGGCCGTATGACTGCGCCATTGACCTACTGGCTGGAGCTAAACTGCCATCGGGACGCCTCTACAGTCTGTCTGGACCGGAGAAACTAGCCATGGAGGAATACATCCACGACTCCCTCGCTTCGGGTATTATCCGTCCCTCTTCATCCCCAGTCGGTGCAGGGTTCTTCTTCGTTGGGAAGAAGGATGGCTCCCTGCGACCCTGCATCGACTACCGGGGCCTCAACCAGGTCACCATCCGTAACAAATACCCTCTTCCCCTCATTAACACCGCCTTTGAAGCCCTCTCTCCAGCTGTGACGTTCACCAAGCTCGACCTCCGGAATGCGTATCACTTGGTGCGTATCCGTGAGGGGGACGAGTGGAAGACTGCTTTTAATACCCCGTTGGGCCACTACGAATACCTGGTGGTCCCTTTCGGCCTTACTAACGCCCCAGCAGTCTTCCAGAGCATGGTGAACGACGTCCTGCGGGACCTCCTAGGGAGGAGCGTTTTTGTTTATATCGATGATATTTTAATTTTTTCTCAATCCCCGCAGGAGCATGTCCGTCACGTTCGAGAGGTTCTCCAGCGGCTGTTGGAGAATCAGCTGTTTGTTAAGGCTGAGAAATGTTCCTTCCACGCTTCCACGGTCCCGTTCCTCGGCTTCATTATCGAGGAGGGCAGTATCCGGGCGGACCCTGTGAAAATCAAGGCGGTGACAGAATGGCCCCAACCCACCTCCCGCAAGCACCTTCAACAGTTCCTGGGGTTTGCAAATTTCTACCGCCGCTTTATTCGCAATTACAGTTCCATTGCTGCTCCCCTGACTAAACTCACTTCCGTTGCCCTGCCTTACTGTTGGAATTCCGATGCCCAGCGAGCTTTCGAGCTACTCAAGGCTCGGTTTTCCTCAGCACCTATCCTCCTTCACCCTGACACTTCTCGGCAGTTTGTCGTTGAGGTGGATGCCTCCGACACCGGCGTGGGGGCCATTCTGTCTCAACGGTCCGCCTCTGATAGCAAGCTCCATCCCTGCGCATTCTTCTCCCGGAGGCTGTCCTCCGCCGAGAGGAACTACGATGTCGGGGATCGGGAACTGCTGGCGATAAAACTGGCTCTTGAGGAGTGGCGCCACTGGCTGGAGGGGGCAGGTACCCCTTTTCTTGTTTTTACCGACCATCAAAACCTCATTTATTTAAGATCTGCCAAGAGGCTCAATTCTCGTCAGGCTAGATGGTCGTTATTTTTTGCACGCTTTAATTTCTCTGTTTCTTTCCGCCCTGGTTCCCGTAATATTAAAGCAGATGCCCTGTCCCGCATTTTTTCCCCTCCCTCCAGTCCTGCTGATCCGGAGCCCATTTTGCCGGCCTCCTGTGTGGTGGCTGCGGTCTCCTGGGAGATTGAGGGCATTGTGAAGGCCGCCCAGACTTCCCAACCGGACCCCCGCAATAACCCTAACTCCTGTCTCTTTGTCCCCGATTCCGTCCGCTCCCAGGTCCTCGAATGGGTTCACGCCTCGTGCCTGGCATGTCACCCAGGTGTCGCCAGAACTATCGCCCTCGTCAGGAGGAGTTTCTGGTGGCCTACCCTTAAAGGGGATACCCGTGCCTTCGTCCTGGCCTGCTCGGTGTGCGCCAGGAGCAAGGCTTCCCACCAGCCTCCCTCCGGTCTTCTCCTTTCCCTCCCCGTCCCTGGCCGTCCTTGGAGTCACATTGGTGTGGACTTCGTAACCGGTCTGCCGTTGTCAGAAGGTAACACCGTCATTCTGACAATAGTGGACCGGTTCTCCAAGGCGGTTCACTTTGTTCCCCTCCCCAAGCTCCCGTCCGCCCTTGAAACCGCTGAGCTCTTGGTGCTACACGTGGTCAGGCTGCACGGGATCCCCTCTGACATCGTGTCAGACCGTGGGCCCCAGTTCTCCTCCCGAGTTTGGAGGGCGTTCTGTGCAGCCCTGGGTGCCTCTCCTAGTCTTTCCTCGGGTTTCCATCCCCAGTCTAATGGTCAGGCAGAGAGGGCGAACCAGGACCTGGGGGCCGCCCTGCGGTGCGTTACAGTGCGCAATCCTGCCTCTTGGAGCCGTTTTCTCCCCTGGGTCGAGTACGCACATAACTCCCTTAAGAGTGCCTCTACTGGCCTATCCCCGTTTGAGTGTGCTTTAGGCTATCAACCCCCTCTTCTGTCGACCCAGGAGGCCGAGATAGCTGTCCCCTCTGTTAGGGCCCATGTCCTTCGTTGTAAAAACATTTGGAGACTCACACGCACCGCACTCCTTCACGCCAATTCCCGCTCCCAACGTCTGGCGGACCTTCACAGGACCGCAGCCCCACAGTATAGGGCCGGTCAGCAGGTCTGGCTCTCCACTGCAAACATCTCCCTTCCCTCTTCATCCAGAAAGCTTCAGCCCCGTTTTATTGGTCCCTTCCCCATCATTTGTCTAGTTAACCCGGTGTCTGTTAAACTTTCCCTCCCCGCCTCCCTCAAAGTTTACCCTGTGTTTCATGTGTCCCAGGTTAAGCCTGTCTCCTCCAGCCCCCTCAGTACCCCTACCATCCCGCCTCCTCCCGTCCGAGTTGTTGACAACGCCCCGGCCTACACGGTGAACCGTGTTATTGATATCCGCCGCAGGGGCCGGGGTTTCCAATACCTCGTCGACTGGGAGGGGTACGGTCCTGAGGAGAGGTCGTGGCTCCACAAGAGCCTGATCTTGGACCATTCAGTAATCCAAGACTTCCACGAACAGTTCCCTGACAAGACCAGGCCTCCGGGTACGCCAGGTGGCGTACATTGAGGGGGGGGGTACTGTAACGTTCCGTTCCCGTCCTGTCCGTTTTCCATGTTTTCCTTGTTTCCTTCCGTGTCATGTTGGATCCCTTGTCCGTGTTTCCCTCCTGGCTGTGGACTGGGCGTCTCCCTCGGGTACTTTTGGTTTCATTTTCCACTTTAGCTTCCGCCTATCACTCGCCCCTCTCGTTACTCACATTCCTCACTGCTGTGCTTCGGCAATCACTCCTGATTTAACATCACACCTGTTTCTCGTTTTCTCCTTCACTTCCTGCACCATTTAAACCCCTGGCTGGCTGCTATTCAGCGCCAGTTCGTTGACTAACCTACCGTGTTTGTTTCGTATCCCGTTTCTGGTCCAGTGTTTGTGAACCTGCTGGTTCATACCTGTTCGCCTGGTTTCCTGACTGGTAGCTATCTCTGCTAATCTTTCGCTGCTGCATGCATTTACCTGTTTCCCTTCAAAACCTCCAGACGCCGCAGTTCCAGTCTTCCCGCAGCTGTGTTTGTCCTCCCCGTGTTACGTACCTCCCGTACTCGTGTTGCAGTACCAGGACCTCTGCATGCCAGCCGGCTTACGCCAGTATTGCCCGAGCTACGCCGCACCTTCCAACTCGGCGGTGCATGCACCAGCTACAGTCCTGTCACAACACCCTGCCTTTAACCTCTGCTTTCTGCCCGGTTACTCAAGCTACCCGGTCCAGTTTCCAGTCCTGTTCCAGCCCAGTTCCGATCCAGTTTCCAGTCCAGCTCCAGTCCAGTTTCCAGTCCAGTTCCAGTCCAGTTCCGGTGTTTTAGACACCTCCGTTCTAGTCCAGTTCCGGCTTGGAACAAGTTCCGTGCCGTCCCCTGTGTTCCTGAGTGGACCTTCCGGTCCAGCTTCCAGTCCAGTTCCAGTCCAGTTCCGGTGTTTCATACACCTCCGTTCAAGTCCAGTTCCGGCTTGGAACAAGTTCCGTGCCGTTCCCGTTTCCTGAGTGGATCTCCCGGTCCAGTTTCCAGTCCAGTTCCCAGTCCAGTTCCAGTCCAGTTCCGGTGTTTTATACACCTCCGTTCAAGTCCAGTTCCGGCTTGGAACAAGTTCCGTGCCGTTCCCGTTTCCTGAGTGGACCTTCCGGTCCAGTTTCCAGTCCAGTTCCGATCCAGTTTCCAGTCCAGTTCCAGTCCAGTTCCAGTCCAGTTCCGGTGTTTTAGACACCTCCGTTCAAGTCCAGTTCCGGCTTGGAACAGTTCCGTGTTTCCTCAAGTCCAGCTCCGGCTTGGAGCAGTCCTCAGTTGGACGCTATCCTGTGTTAACTATCTAACCTGTTTTGCTCCCGTGTACAGCTTTGGGACCACCCCAACGCTTAATAAAGTTCCACTTTCTGTAATCTGTCTCCTGGTCGTTGCACTTGGGTTCGTCCCGTATCAGGATCGTAACATGTATAGGTTCTTAATCATTGTAACCTTTGTATATTTTCTGTACAGTTTTGTTTTGGGAATAGGCAAGCGTTTTTTGTTATCAACGTATATAAACCTGCAGCTTGCAACTCCACTTTGCTGGGTTACGTTCTTTTACACATCCCTGTGTAAGGAAAAATATAAATTTTGCACCAGCAGATGATAATACAAGCACTCAAAGCACAATACATATCACACCATGCTTGGCAATTGTATTGCATTGCCAGTCTCAGAAGACAGGTTTTTGCAGAGCGCGACAGAATTTCAAAAAGGTATGTTTTACAACTTACAAAATCAAATCAAGCTGGATTACAACCACAATAAATGTATTTTATTTAAACCAACCCTACTACTCCAGTACAAACGCATTTGTTTTATGCTGCCCGTGCTTCAGACTTGCAACTTTGCAACACTACAGAAATAGGGTCCCGCACTATATCTTGCCAATAATTTTAAATGATAACCTCATAACACCAAGTATTGCACATAAAGCTCATCCAGACCATAATGGATGAATATGAAATGGATTTTTAAAAATGTATTACTTGTTGAATGCTGCACAGTGTACTATAACCACCAGTTAACCTGTGCAGCATCTAAACAACATTGATCCAAAGTTAAAAAAAAACGAAGTCCCCTGACACGGGTGGGCCGCTTGTACATTCTCTCCTTCCTGAAGGCCTGTGCATTAGAGCCCGCTGCTCCAAATGGAGATTCAATTTCCAGACACATTAATGCTTAATAAAGTCACCAGCCTGGGTCCTTCTCCTCTCAGGAGCTGGCACTACTGACATTGGGCTAATCTAGCGCCACGCCGAAGTTCATTTATTTATTTATTTATTTTCACTGTAATTATTCACGCTGGCGTCAATGGGGTCCAGTGGAGACAATCAGAAATCCTAAAATACAATTCCACTTTGGTGTACAGAAATGGGATGGAGGGAAAAATTTTTTTAAAATCCTAGCCCCCCGCCATCTCAAAGAAGAAGCCCTCAATGTCCATAGCAATACATGCTGTGGGTCATTAAATCAGCTTCTTCTGGCTCAGGATCTTCCTAAGACTGTATCTATCCTTTCAACTCAATTAAATTTTATTTGTGTAGCGCTTTTTACAGAGAGCTGTCACAAAGACGCTGCACAGAGAAACAGAAGGAAAATTTAGCAAAAAACCAGGCCTTAGCCCCCAACCAGCAGAGCGAGGTAAAAACTCCCCGGTGGGAAGAAATCTGGGAAGGAACCTGGCTAGAGAGGGGGTGCCCATCCTTCGCTGGCCGGCCCGGTTTAAACTAAAGGAACCTGGCTAGAGAGGGGGAGCCCATCCTTCGCTGGCCGGCCCGGTTTAAACTAAAGGAACCTGGCTAGAGAGGGGGAGCCCATCCTTCGCTGGCCGGCCCGGTTTAAACTAAAGGAACCTGGCTAGAGAGGGGGTGCCCATCCTTCGCTGGCCGGCCCGGTTTAAACTAAAGGAACCTGGCTAGAGAGAGGGTGCCCATCCTTCGCTGGCCGGCCCGGTTTAAACTAAAGGAACCTGGCTAGAGAGGGGGTGCCCATCCTTCACTGGCCGGCCCGGTTTAAACTAAAGGAACCTGGCTAGAGAGGGGGTGCCCATCCTTCGCTGGCCGGCCCGGTTTAAACTAAAAGGTGGACTGAATGGTAATAGACTGTAATGAGGGATCTAATCAAACTAGCACTAGGCAAGACCAGGGAATCAACGTTAGTTTATCAGACGATTAAAGCCACCCAGAGTACTTTTGCCTTTTTATCGATTTTGCTACACTAGCACTTGAAGAGACCGTAAACAATTAAGGGAACATTCACCATCAGCTATTTCTCAACAGTTCTTCGAACGTACCGCGGTAGCCGGTAGGGTGGTGCATAATTGAGCACAGCAAAGGGCAGGGTGGGAGGGGTCTCAGTCGGTGGGACTCCGGCGTCCTATCACAAACTAGCGGCACCCTGTCAATCAAGGTACCCCCAAGGGATTTCTACGCCAACCAGAATGAAGTTTTCTCAGTGTCTGTGTGAGCTTAATTGATGGGCCGCAGCTTTTTCTGAAGAGATGGTGTGCTTGTCTGTGCACTCTCTAATTAACAGAGAGTTGCAGCACCAGGCACAGAAACACACAGCAATTAAAAATGCGGTATTTTTGGCAGAGTGTATTTTTAAAGTGCCTTCCAATGCACGTGTACCTGTTTCAACTTCAGTCTTAATGTGTTTGGGATTTGTGCACCTTTACTGTGATCCTGGCTGTGCTTTACCAGCTATTTATCCTGTTCCTTCTTTGAGATGTAGGATATTTGATGTCTTATTCCATAGTATCCATGTAAGGTTCTCTGGAAAAGAGCATCTGCCCAGTATTAAATATAATACTAATATAGAACAGTAATAATCTGTTTAATAGTGTCATTTCAGTCATTTAAAATCACAGGATATTTCGCCTCTGTCACCATAGCAGCATATAGCATTTCCCATATCAGAAGTAAAAAATAAAACTAATTATTATTTTATTACATATTTGATAATGGTTATTTTATTACAAATCTATAAAATTTGCATGTACAAACCCCAATTGCAAAAAAGTTGGAACAGTATGTAAAATGCCTATAAAAGCATCCGCTGTTTACCTGTGGAACGTTCCAAACAGGTGTTTTTTGAACTTCCCAGTCTATTTTTTTTTGCCCCAGTCCCAACTTTTTGGAATGTGTTGCTGGCATCAAATTTGGAATTAGCATATATTTACAAAAATCTATAAAGGTCATTATCTGAACAATATTCTGGACTGTTGCTGTTGAAATGAAACAAATTGTTTTGTCTAATGTATGACATGTACATTTAAATATGACTTATTTGGACTTTATTGTTTTGTTTATTTTTTAATTTTTATTTTTTTTGATTTGATTTTTCCTTTTCTTTCTCGGACTGTTTTGTTATAAAGCAAGTTCAGCTATGCTGTTGTGATACAAAATAATCTGTTTTAAACAAATGTATAATGTGAACTTTCAAATTAGATTGAGGAATTGGGGCGGGACTTGATAAGCAGGCTGCTTTTTCCCGTATCCCTTTTCGGCAGGTAATGTGTTTTGTCAGGGCATATTACAGAAATTGTGATAAAGTGTGACTATATGCGTGCCGAAATAAATAAATAAATAAATAAAAAAAGGTAAAACATTAAATAAATAAAATTTCAATAAAATATATGAAAAAGATCATTTACAAATCTTTTTTCTGCTTTAATGTGCATTTTACATACATTTTACATAATGTGCATTGTTGTTTTGTAATAATTGTGGCTAGCTTTTGACATTCTAGAGAGTCCAAATACAAATAGTTATTCATAAGAAAGGCGCTGGCAAACTCCCTACAATGGTAAGTACTCAGTGTCCTTTTTCCTGGTTTTCTAAACATGCGTTACCTGTATTTTCCACCGTTGCCATGACCACCTGTAATACCACAGCAGATTGAAATACTTCTGTAGAGAACATTAGTTTTCTCTCCTTCTTTCTTTTCGCATGCTCAAACCATAATTAGCAATTAACTAGACGTGGAACAAGTTTTTAAAAGCAACCTAAATATACATCAAGCATATGGTTACATTTTTTTCTGTCTGTTTTTTGAAAATCAGAACAAATAAATAGCCCTTGCACTGTACAAAATACCGTCTGCATCCTGAACCCTGCTAGTTCTATTCCTCTCCCTACAAAGCCACATACACAGCAAAAATTGTGTAATTCTAACACTGTTGGTGTACATTTAACACCCCAGGGTGTTAATATGAGACGACGGACTCATATAAACACCCTGGGGCAGTGCTACTAAAATCACAGTCCTCGAGGGTTGAGAAGTACTGGTTTTCCACCCTCCCTTTACCTGGGAGTCAGGTGTGAAGACAGTCTGGCCAATCAGTCGCACTAATTGTTCAGTTAATTTCCTGGGAGAAAAGAAAACCCGGGCTGGACTTGGATTTGAGTATCCATGCCCTAGGGGTGTTAAAGGTGCACCACCATTTTTGCTGTGTAGCACTTTAAAGCTACATTAAGCACATGTGTGCCACTGACTCCAATACCCCGGGCTCTTCTGAACTTGTTTGTTGGCGGGCTGTTCACAGCGGCACCACGGTCCTTGAGGAGAGGGAAGACATTTGGGAGCAGATTAGCTGCTGTAAACACTCCTCCGTAATGCTGCCCTGTCCTCCAGCAGCATATGTGTCTCTGAAATAGCTCCGCCGCTCACTTGTGCTAATCCAAAAGCGGAATCGGTTTCCATTCCATTACCATGTGGAGCCGAGGGCTCATCCATCCCTCCCTTCATTACATTGTGAAGAACAAGATGTACAAATCTGTCACGGCAAAAATCACTGCACAAATATCTAATGATAATCCCCAGCCTAGTGCAAAGTAGCTGATTTAGTGCACTCTAATTTCTGGTGTGAGACATTATTTTCTGTCTCAAACCAGAACAAAAGTATAAAAATTAGTCATGCTTAACTTTGAAGCTTGGTTAAAGCACGGAGACTCCTCTTTCAACTGCTGATGAGAAAAGAGTTAAGTAATCATTCATTTTAATCTTGCAATATGAATATGTGACAATAACTGCAAACAGTTTGTAATGTTATGTTCACCTGGATAGTGATAGTGCAGTGTATTTTTAGTAGTATTGGCGTTCATGTAACGTTTGCTCACCTGCCCAGAGACTGGGGATGAAAATGAACTATATGTCTATTAGCTATATCTCTATATAGTGCATCGGATTTTAAGCTTGAAGTATTATTATAAGTGGTCCCTGTCAAATAAACTAGTAATAATAGTAGTTAATTTCAAGGTAACCATTGGGCTAATGCCTCCCCTGTATACATGGAAAAAGAGGGCTATACTGTCCCCTTTTCAGATGTCCTTAAAAATATTCATATTTTGGCAGTCATTTTTGGCAGAGATTAAAAGCAGTAAGCTATACAGGTAAGTTAGATTTCTACATTGTGGAGATCAAAAGGTATAACGCTGTACTCCTGATACTTGTACAAAAAATAATGCACGTGAGAAAAAACTGAAGATGAAAATATTGCTTCTCGTTCCGTGCGCTTCACGTTTTAAAAAGGTTATGCACGTTCCCAAGTGTGACCGAGTAATCTGCGTTTCCTTTTAAGGGGAAGTTACATTTTCTGGATTGCAAACTGTGCATTGCAAATGCAATAAACTACTTGGCACAGAGTGTAACGAAGACATCAAACAATTATGGGCAGATTCAGGGGAAGTGGATGCCAGGCCTTCATTTAGCATTAATATTTCATCCAGAGTGATTTACACATCTTACATTCTTTCACTCTTTCACATGTGATCCACTTAGACAGCCGGGTATTTTACTGAAGCGATTTAGGTTAAGTAGATTATTCAAGGATACGATTCGACTGAACTGCTTTGCTAACAGCCCTGTAATGCCTGATATAATGAAAATATATAAATAAAACTTTGTCACCCATCAGATCAAAATTACTAGTTAATTGTCACTTTTTTTGGCCTGTCCCATTATGGCAATGCATTTCAGAAAATTCAGAATGGCTTAGGCTAGCATGTGTATCCCCTGGAAAACAAGCATCATTTCCGTTTTACCGAGCAATCCACCATTTTAGCTGCACTATCTTGCAGATCGCAGATCACCAATCCAATCGACTAGAGGAGGTGCTGTTGAGAATTGAAGCAGCAGTGTTGCATTATGGGTAAGGAACTGGACTTGTCACCTAAAGGTTGCTGGTTTGATTCTCATGTAGGACACTGCTGTTGTACCCTTGAGCAAGGTACTTAACCTGCATTGCTTCAGTATATATCCAGCTGTATAAATGGACACGATACAAAAGTCCCTCAGGATAAGAGCTTCTGCTAAATTCCTGTAATGTAATGTGAATTAATCTATTAACCAAAGCCCTGTGTGATTATTGGCCTCAGTCAGGACCCGCATGGTGAAGAGGTGATCTTGAGTCCCTCAAGCAGGACATGTCACTGGAGAGCCTCATGCAGTATGTGTTTAAAATGAATAGCAATGGCCATGTTTTATTGTTTACAATAAAGATGTTGCAACGGTGAGGCGACTAAAGCAACGACTAAACCGCAAGCATCAGTGTTTCTTTTTAAGCGTTAGCTTGTAAACACACAAATACCATTCAGAGCCGGCATCAACCATCCTGGTCCTTACAGCAGTAGTTTTATACAAACTTTTACAAGTTTGTGTTATACCTCGGCACTTAATTGATCAGTTAAAGCAGTTCACTACAAAGTTAACTCTGCTCTCCCTGTTTTTTTTGGGTTTTTTTGGTTTGAATTTATGACTGAAGCAATTACAGTAATTAAGCAAAATTAAGTAATTAAGCATACGTGGCTAGCTGATCTATCGCAAAGCTTATCTCTCCCCATTAGATTTTTCATTTCAATCAGATCATCACCTATACTTTTTAACTGTAATATTAAAGTTTCATTAACTTTAGTTTTTTTGGGAATAATAACATAAAATAATATATAAAACAAGGGTCTGCATTCATTTTGATATTGATAAAGGCCTATACATACTGATTAGCCAAACCTATATCTGTGCAGGGTGTAACTCGGGGAAACAATTACGTGTTTGGATACCAAGCTGAAGAAAGGCAAATGAGTCTGTTTCAGCAGTGGAGATTCTCCTAAAATCACCTTCGCAATCACACTCCTTTTGGAGGGGGCAAAAATTAGCATAGATATTTTTATGTCCCTTTTGTCCTTGGTGATGTTCTACGGCACAGGGGTGGCATTTTTCTTTTTTTTTCATCGTTTCCCACAATTCCATTGTGCATGGAAACCGGCCGACACATTATACTGTAACATCAAAGAGAACAATAGATCTATTCTATACGCTTCCAATCTCTCCTGGCAACAGCCGTCAGGACCAGCCAGAGACGGTTTACAACCTGTGTTTTATGTCAGGTGGCTGTGACTAAATCATTGCCTTCAACCATCTGAATCACCCCGCACGCAGATTCCTGCCTGGTTGTCTTCAGGTATTTCTGTGACACTGGGGTGGTTTCAGGTCAGACACAGATTTTGAGTTATAATTCTACTTTATCTCTACTTCAGTTTTCTACTTTGTTGAAGTGCATCGCAAGCCTAGGGCCTTGATCTGAAATGTACCCAATAATAAACGTTGAATATATAATATTCAATCAAATATAAAATTCTTGTATTCTCATTTGTGAGCTCAGCTGACATCAACATAGATTAAGAAACACTCTGCTTGAGTTGTTTAAGGTCAAGAGGGTGTGAGAAATGTGGCAAGTTGCCAGACTGACAAACTGGTGAGAGCATGTGCTTTGATATCTGATTGTGATGTCATAATCACGGAATTCTCCTGTGTGCTCATTATTGGTTAGTAGGGGTGCAATGGAATGACAGGGGGTTGGCTGGAAGATGATTGACACTAGGGGTTGCATTAATCAAGCAATCACAAATTAATCCTTATATTTATCAGATTTGCTTTTATGACTTATGATGTCACTTCTGATTCATAAAAGAACCATCCGTATATTCAAGCATGCTGATACATTCCAGTTGATTGCAGATTATAAGCGTGCGCTTCATGTACTTCATGTAAATTTATATAACACATCCAAATTTCCAAATTTGATAAAATTAAGTTGTCAGTGCTAACATATATACATTGAATGCAATATATTTGAGCTCGAAAAAAAATTTAATCCAGATTTCCAAAGGAATTTCCGAACTAGGGTTAAAATGACTTTAATAATGTGCAAGGAACCATCTTATTTTCATCTAAGTCTCGTTGTATGCTGCTCTTTGTACAGCATTTATTTTTATGTGAAACTTTCAGAACGTAAGTACATTTTCAAAAAAGTGATGCAACCTACATGTACCTACAGTATATGTTACAATACAGTTACTAAAGCATAATATCTTCACTGGTATAATGAAATGGATAATTCACTGGATAATGAAAAATCAGAATTGATTATTGGTATATTTGGTATATTTGATTGGAATTTGTGTATAAGAGTGATGCATGCACAGAAGATGCGTTATGTGGTGAGGTCGCTGTTTCCATTGTCATCCTTGTTTGTTTAGGCCTTGCAGAGAGTGGATGTAAAATGACTGGGTTTGTCATTTGAAAGTGTGGACAACAGGCACCCATGGGACAGTAGGATTTGAATAGTCTTGACATTCCACCATTAAAAAGACTGTTTGAAGTACAAGCACAATACTGCCAATGATTGAACGATGATTGATTCCCCGAGAACTGATGACAGCAAGAGAAAAAATATAAATTAGTTAAATATGTTAGGGAAGCACCCACACATCATCATAGTGATAATATAAATTAAATAATAAGAGATTAATAAAAACGTATTTTGCCTTTGAAAGTGGTTTGTGGTGCTCAATATTTTATTTGTAAAGATTAAAACATATACCAGCAAACATGCAATTTCAATCAAAGGCAACACATTCAAGAAGTAACGATAATATCATGTAAGAATTAATAAAAAATGGTGTGGGAACACGCGTGTCTTTATCTTAATTTTGTTCTATAAAAATAGTGGGAACACTAGTGTGTTTTTTTATTTCTTTTTTCTATATTCTTGTTTGTATGCAGGTCCCTCTGTCTGGAATAATAGAATAATTCTATGTGCTCCTACACATAACCAATGATCGGCACAGCTAGGAGAGAGTGGAGCGCAGGTATTCTTGTACGTTAGATAGCTATGCAGGGATCTTGTTAGACGGACAGCAGGGAATTAGGAGAACTGTGGAGGACTGGGTGCTGAGGATAATTAACGTACCACACTTTCGGACCATTTCAACTAATCCCCTTTCCCTCGTGCGGTTGTACCAGCCGAGCGCCGTTTATTAGCGGTGACCCGTGGGTTAACACGCAACACTCCCGTCTCACAAAATTAATGTCAGGGGGGTACCGAATAAAATAATATTAAAAAATAATTATTATTATCCGCAGGTGCAGGCACTCGTCAATCCTCTTAGGACTCCTGTGTCATTTTATCACACCTTTAATTCTGAGGAGTTGCATGTTTGCCACTGCAAACCCAAGGTCCGAACACGCTTTTAAATTTAACTGCCGAGTGCCTTGTGATTACCCCTTCATAATAACAGTTAGACACAACATAAACTGTTATAGCTGCTTGGGTAATATAGTACTGTGGAAGTCTTTTAAAGTTAGTCTGAAATGCATATCCATGGAATCAAAAATCATGACACTAGTCACGGCAACATGAATGACTCATTTCTTGATATAGAATTAGAGACCAAGATAAAAAGCCTTTTTTTTTGGCAAGCACCTATGAATTTTCTTTCATCATCTTCTCTGGCGACAAACCCGAGGGAAGTTTTTCATTGGATGAGTAAATATCTTGTAAAGCCTCTTGTGTTTCTCAAATGTAGATTCCCAGTTAATTAAATATGATCCAGTGCACACCCAGAGCCAAACCAATGCGCATGTTTGCGAGAAATACACCTGCCAACAAATGAAAATTGCTGCCAACCAAAGCACACAGCAACAACAACAAATCAATAGCTACAAAGCTACCAAAAGAACTGTGAATTCAAAACTGTCAATTCAAAACCTTTCTTAGTTATGCTGCATTTATCCTCTGACTAAACATACCGACATGTATTTTAAATCAAGCTATTTTACAGCCGTGTTACGCCGTGTTATTCTTTGTTTTAACTGTGGAATGGGCTTGAATTGTGGGAAAGGGCTTAAAAACGCATTAGCCATGGCACTCCGGCCAGGGTAAATTAATGCACATTGTGTACATTGAGTTAATGTGCTTACACTCTTTGCTGCGTCCAACTTTCAATGACAAACGCAGAACCTGTACCTGTTGGTGACTTGTTGTTGATGTTATTTACATGATGGTGTGTGAGTGTGTGTGTGTGTGTGTGTGTGTGTGTGTGTGTGTGTGTGTGTGTGTGTGTGTGTGTGTGTGTGTGTGTGTGTGTGTGTGTGTGTGTGTGTGAGTGTGAGTGTGAGTGTGTGTGTGTGTGTGTGTGTGTGTGTGTGTGTGCCAGGGGGTCATTCTCATTTCATTCATAGCTAAACAAGCCCTCACACATTTCTGATAAATTGTTAGATATGCAGTTTTACTTCTACGGTATTATTCTCATGGATTTAAGTATAAAAATTAGATTTTTCACGCAAAAAAAAAAAAAAACACCAATTTAAAATAAACTAAAATTGGTAATAGTGGGCTGAATGAGTTTTGGAAAGTCATAATTCTGAATGCCGTCATTATGAATTTATGGTAATGTCCTGTAGAGTAGAAACAAACGCTTGTTCTAATGAACCAGTGGACCCACAGAGAAACCCTCAATGATGTGCTGTAAAGGAAATCCACTACAGTCCAATCCTTTGAAATCATCCCCTCCACCCAGGATTTACACTGATAAGTCCCAACAACTTAAAACATTCATATCAAGTAGAAACCAAGCCTTTAGACACAGACAGTGAATGAACCCTTAAATCTTCTGGAATTTCAAGGTTGTACTTTGACAAAAAAAAGAGACGAGATCAAAGGGCCCAGTGAACACGTCTCCAGGGCTGAAAGACTTCTCCGTGTCAGGGGTTACGGCACAATAACACAAAATTGGGAAATGCATCAATCGAGCAACACTAGACGGGAGATAAAATCAAATCAACTGGAACTCTTCACACACACACACACACACACACACACACCTTATTTTGTATGTGAACTTAGTCCTAAACCTCTGACACATTGGACGCCGGAGAGGCCTAGGAAGTGATTTCATTAAAACAGACCAGCAGCGGCTCAGAGCTGACAGAATATTAGAGCAGGAATGGCAACGGGGCCCGGTGTGGAGTCAGTGTGTTTGAAGTGTGAGGTGTGTGTTCTGTATCGTATGATGCGGAGAGATCAGAGGGGTCTGTTTCTCTCTCCACGGGAGGCGTATTACATCCCAAACACAAGCTATACGAGGGCCGGGGGACTTTGTGAATATTTCACTTGAAGTAAATTAAAATTGCATTGTGCGGATGGGAAATAATACGAAAAAACATTCCGGAGTGAAATGGAGAAATCCAGTCTCTATTGGGGGATTTAACTGGATTCTAGGGGTTACGCAAGCAGAGAACACACTTCGGCAGACTGCTGGATGGAGGTTGTGTTGGCCGAACATTTATATACTATGTTTTTCACAAACATATATTGGAATAGGAAGGCCGCCATCGTAACTTTGGTAGCCGAATCATTGGATCGAAAGTTAATGTCAGTGAGGAGTCGATTACTTGTTTGCTAGTTGATTTGGTATGGCGTTGAACTTATATTAACACTATCCAGCCATTACCTTAAATGATTTAAGTCTTTATGTCCAATACCTGCCATAACCACATATTTTTTTGTCTCTAAGGCGCTGGACCTTCAGGCTTATGTTACATTTTAAAGGCCTTGTAATCCCTACCCGCTCATGCCTTTTAATACTTGGAGTTTGAGTTTCTAACTTTTCAGTTATAAACTCAAACTTTGTTTTCCCTTGAACTGTCCCTACACTCCCTGTGCAACACACGCACACGCACGCACGCACGCACGCACGCACGCACATACACACACGCACGCACATACACACACGCACACACCGAAGAGAAATGATTTTGCCTTTCCAACTGGCTTAATGGTTTGCAGGCACATTTTGATGCCACCTGGCAGCTACCTGGGTGGGTGTCTTAACAACTGAAGAAGTCAGTAATTACTTGGTGTCACTGACCCTATGGGGGTGACATTCCTCCTCCACTGTCATTATATTCATTTCAAATTGTGCTTGGGACTGTAAATGCTCAGGACTGAGACTGGCAAACGAAAAAAAAAAAAAACGAAAAACCACTTTCTTTCAGTCAGAAAATGGAAAATTGAGCTCAAAAGGAAAAGTTCAATCCACTTTATTGCAATTATAAGCAGTTAGACTTATGTTTGGGCTAATGACTCATTTGGTCCTGGATTAAGCAAGTCAAACCAAACTCTCCCTGTGGTTCATTTTCTAACAAATTTTCAGAAAAGTTAATACTTTTCAAACTCTAGTTGTTAGACTTCTGTTATACTCAAGCTAGTTAACAGCATAATAACCTAAGTTATTAATTGTATTGAGTTCCTAGGTTTTGAAGTGTGGAACAAATCAGGTCAATTGGGTGATGATTGTACCTCATAGTAATTTTTATGTGCACAATAGATGAAAAACCGCCTCAAAAAAAACTTCAAACATTACAAGGTTAGTTTAGGCATAAGGTGCAGAAAACCACCATTGCTCATTACTGACAATATGTCGGGATTATAGCTGGGCTAATCTCTCTGAGGTGACATGAAGAATGGATCTCAAGTGGAAGCCAAGCCCTCCAGACAAACACATACATCCTAACGGTTTTAATGAGGAAAAATTAACAAGAAAAGAAAAGAAAAAAGAAATAAATCACTAGGGAGGAAGATGGTTTGCCGTTCGATTCTGTACCTTGACCCTCATTTTTGACATTTTAAAGCACCTACAAGACCAAGAAACAATCTGCTTCAGGACCCTACGGCTGAAAAAGAAACGTAAACACAGGAGTTGTTTTTGTACCCTTCTTCCCTCTCCTCGCCAATTAGGACTCGCCAATTTGTGCCTCCCTAGTCACTGTTGTGCCACCCACGCCCACGCGAGGACCTGCCACCACTGACGTCTGGCTAATAAGATGGCTGAGGCCCAAACCTGCTCCAACAGGGCCTTTATCTCTAGAGGTGCTGGGAGGCTTCTTTGTTTCTTCTATTCAGCCAATTCATATCCCCCGAGATTGCTTGGGCCAAGATATGTCTTGTACGTTTATTTGATAAATGCACTGTGTGAAATTCAATATCTGTCCCATTAAGTTTTATAGAAATCCTATTGACTGTAATGCCATTGT